>KN493482.1:0-34706 GCA_000787155.1 Scartelaos histophorus | reverse complement strand
TTTCCCTGTCAATACTGCATTCCCACAACAGCCTGGTGTCACAGCTGTGCAGCCAATATTTGACAGTAGCAGTGACCAATTAAGTTCAGAGTCACCATTTATGAATTAGGAGCTTTCAGGAGGGAAGGGTGCTTAAGTCTATAGCGTAGTAGTAACAGACCAACCCATGTGTAACAGACAGTGCGGCAAGCAGAAAGTAAAAACTGGCAAGTGGGTCAGGGTATTAACTAACTTTACATATTAGTTTACCACTCAGAACATATTAACTTACATGTGGAGCTGGCACTGGTGCAGCTAAAAGGAAGCCGTCTTGGGTTACCAACACTCTGATAGCTATGCGGGCTTCAGTGGTATGCAAAGAGGTCTTTCTCAAACACAAACAGCATCAAAGTCATATTTCCTCAGTGCCTTAATGAGTATTGAACAAAGTTGTGAACTCTACAGGGGCTCCTCCTGCATTGCACGGCATCCATTATCTCCTATATAACAAGGTCTTATCAGAAGGCGTCTCAGCAGGATTTAAGCACACAGATCTGACGGCCAATGCTAGAAGCTGTCAGTCAAATTATAAATACAATTGGCCAATATTAGACCAACTGCCAGAAGATGCAGATGAACAGGATAAAAAAATGTAGTTCAGCAACATGTCTAGACTGACGTGATGATTACAGCGAGATGGGACACCTCCTTTGACAGTACTGCACATACCTGTTGGCAAATGAGGAAGTGATGTTGCAACCAGTAAAAGCAGCAATGCCAGCTAGCTTTAAATGTTTAAATAAATATACTTCAAAGTGAGCTAATAGTGACATTGGTATTTATACTTTACATTCAAAACTGTTTGGATGACAGTGCAGTCTTGTAGTGAGATAGAATATTTAGCTTTCTAACTTATTTCTAACCATATTTCTGTGACTTCCTCTACATTGTTTCCAAGCTTCTTTCTCATGGAGATAAACCTGTCATAGTAATACAGGAAGGGTTACATGTAAAAAAGAAACCTGTGCAAATTTGCATCTTGTCGTACTGACAAAAATATCACAATTTGAGGCCCCTATAGCTCAATGAATTAAATTGTCCAGAACAACATAGTTCTTATCATATCAAAATCTAACATTAAGCTCAACTCATCAGAACTGTACTGATATCACTAACAAAGACAAACATAAACAACCCTGATATGTGGCCATAGTTAGACCAAATTTGCCTACAAAGCCTTCAAATAGCAATATCTATGCAAAGGGAGATATAATGTACAGTGGATCCCAAAAAGTTAAAAAACTAACAGGATGTGGGCAGCCTAAAGGGGAAAGTGACCCTTTAAACACAAGCTTATTCACTGTTGCCCCTGAGGCAAGGAGTTCCCATGGAAGCCACATACCGGACAGAGTTATCACAGCACATCAAACATGCTCAACCAAATCGCTGTCTATTCTGCCCTGCCTCATCCTAACACAAACTTTTTATACCCTGTCAAAAACACAACACGCATACCCTCACTCACAGTATGTCCTGTTTGAAGGAAAGAATATCCATAGGAATTCACTGACACCAACCAAACAAAACGGCACACAGTTTGATGCAGCTAACTTTTTTTGATATTTTATACAAGTGCAGAGAAATTAAGTTAATTATTGCTCACGTGTGATTTACAGCTGAAGCACAAATGCACATCCGACAAGCTGAAGTCTGTCTGGCTCCAGGCGCATGAGAACACCTGGAGCTGCATCATCAATCCTGACATGAACAGCAAAAATCATTATGACATTGTTCTTTCACTCTTTACCAAGAAATTGCTGTCTACAAGCACTTTCTGGGTAAATCATGTTTTCCTGTCATGAATGCATGACACCGGAGTGCTTTCATAATCATTATTTTACTATTAGTATTATAATTATTATACCATTAATATATTTAGTTTAATTTTGCGGTGGTACAATGTGGTCAAAGACAGTAAAAAACATAAAAAGTGATATGGCACAAAAAAATATTAATATATTTTTCTGTATTGATCAATCTCAATTTTCAATTTTTTTTCTTTTAAAAAAATAAACCAAAAATGGCTCTCACTTTAATCACAAAATAATTCAGACTTTTAATTGTCATTTAACAGAACTAAATAAACAAATGTGTTTCTCTGAGGTCTAAACTCTGCTCCAAACTTCATGCTTGGCATGGCTGCCATGCTAGAAGCTTGAAGCTTTTGATTATAAAACCCTAAGCTAAGCACAGCTAATTAGACGTGTCTGAATCTTGATTACAATTTGACTAACTGCCCAGCCCTAATAAAAAGACATTCATCTCTTAATGATTACCTGGACTCTCTTTAAAATACCTGATATGTTTACAAAGTTAATGTATTGATAGATAAGGCCGATAAAATAGAAATAACATTACAATAGGATGTAGAAGTAACAGCTATTAGCAAGAGAAGTCATTATAACAGAACTTTTTTACTTGAACTGCTATATGTGATGAAATGGTTGAATTAATCGCAGCATTAGTAACAGTGGTAACAGAAGTAAGCCACACATCCAGATGTAGAACATCACCTCTGCTTTAACATCACAACAGGCCTAAAGGCTTGTGCTAAACTACACACTTCTGTACACTGTACACTTGCTGTTTGTCCAGTTCTAACTTCATGAAGCAGGACATAAATCCCCAAAGAAACAACTGTGTCCAAATGTTGGACGGGCAGACAAAGCAAGTGCCATCATGTTCAGTTTGTACTTGTATGTAGGCATTTTTCAATTGCACAGGACATGTTGATGAAAAGAGAGAATCAAAAGTGGCGAGAGGGACAGGAAGGGATTGTAGCTGCTAGGAGGCAGGGCAGCGGGCAGAAGGAGGGGTGTACTGTGTAGATGGGAAAAATGTGTGTTTGAATGAGAACAAGAGAGAGATCAAGAGAGGAGGGGGTGCTACGGACAAAAAGAGCTGGGCGGGGGATTTCGCCTGATAAAATATGTGCCAATGTTGGTGTGAATGAAAGCAGTGACTATAGCTGAATTTCTACTGGGACAATGGCTACAGTGGGGTGCAGGGGAGAGGATGAGAAGGGGAGAGAGGGAGGGAGGAAGCATGCTTTTAGGATTTACAAATGCAAAAGGTTGAAAACATGAGGTGATTACATTAGCACAGACATAGTTTCCGTTGGTATGTACAGAGTCCCAGAAAGGCCGGGCAGGCAGTGAGGCAGATTCAATAGGAACAAGTGGACAAAGCTGGACAAAATACAGAGAGATATAGTACTGCATACTGTCTTAACTGACACATATAACACATACATGTACACTGCAATTTATAAAGCACACAAACATGGTAGTACTAAGAATGACTCTAATGTTATAGGTAAGCATTAGTGGTGCTACAAATACATATTTTTGACTTTTTAGGAACTTGGCAGATGACATGAAGATAGTGTCTTGGAATTAGTGTCATGGAAGTTGTAGGTCCTGTTTCATTGCAATATACACAGGACCCATATCACAAATCAAAAATGTTAAAACATTTGTAAAGCTCAAGATAAAGATCCTGCACAAACAATAACATCTATGTCATGATACTTCCTATTATATTGTGTCATGTGTCTAAAACACAGTAGTAATGAATGATGAACTTGCCAGTTGCCAGTCAAAAATCTGTCTTTTAACTTCCTGCATGTGCAACAGAAAGGGCTTTATAGCAAAGTTCCTCATTTGAGTATTTAGTGGCATGTCTGACAGACTAAACCATGTTGACTTTCCCCTTCTACTATTTTAAGACACATTTAGCATAAACAAACTGCCCTAATTTTAGTCACCATAACCTGATTATCTTTATTTGTTCTGATAAATGAAGAGGCTAATTGTGTACGAGCCTGCCTATCTAAGACAATCTCCTTGCATGATTAACATCATCTGACTTCACAGGCTTGGGCAGTGCCACCTCTGCTCCAGTCCCACAGAGATTTAGTGAAGCTGGAGGCTATAGCAGTTTGGGGAGGAGGAAGTGTAGACAGAACAGAGGTGGCCCCTAGCTCAGACACTCTGTCAGGAAGCTGTACTGTCAGACCAAAGCTGGTTTTGAGCCACTTAGAAAACAACTGTACAACTATAGACCAAAACCATTGTTACCAAGGAAACCAGGTTTTAGCTATAAAAAAGTGCTCAGGAGCTCCTGCTCATGTACAGCTCAGGAGCAGCATGTAGCCACAGGTGTACTCCTCATGTCCTGATGTGTCGCTCTCCACAGTGGAAATAAGGCTGACGATTGGTATTTACTTCATTTACTTTAAGTGTGTGGGCTAGTAGACTATTGTGTGAAACAGATACTTAAATATTCAATACTAACACTTGCGTAGAGACAAGATACACATTTAAATAAGTAGGCTATACAGAAATAATATTTTCAAAATATCTGAGTTATCTTGATCTAAGTTTTAGCACAGAAGAGTACAATGTGAAAGAAAACACAATTATTTTGATAAAAATATCAGTTTTCTATTAGTTAGTTAGTTTTATACAGACAAATATGTACTAGTATATTATAAATATGTTATAGGCTTGCAGCCTTTGTCTTAGTATTGAAATAGAATTTAATATTTCAGTACTGTGACTATACCAATGGCCACTGACAAGGGGGTTTACATACTTTAATAAAACAGCAGACTGAAACTGTAAATCAGATGTCTAGGATGTGGTTTCCACAGTTTGTGATCTGGAATCACTGCTAAAATGTCTTAATTACTTATTTACAGTGGAAATGGACAATAGAAGAAGCACTTAATACTTGCAGTGTTCCCAGTGTCTGAGGACAAAGTATGAGAGAAGCATCTGACCCTGCCACTTTCTATCACCACACATGTGGTTTAGTTTCAAAAGATAGCATTTTAAAATCTGACTGAAAAATATCAAGCTGTTCTCTACAAACTAACACTATTGTAATGGTCCACCACCCATTAGCAAAACTCAAGGCTGAAAACATAACAAGCACTGTCCAATCCAGGTCAAGCATGTGAGGATGAGGCGTAGGTAGCACACATAGAGTACTGTTCACAGTGGCTAGAGACTGACAGGGAGACATATGTGATCCAAGGCTTTTGTCTGCACCACTCTGAAGGCTCTGATCTGATCCAGGTGAGACTTCTTCACCATCCATATGAAATTGATGTTGTGACCATGTCCTGACCAAAGAGCTCTAATTCTCCTGAATAACTGAAAACTTCCCTCTTTTCTGTAGTAAAATACTTGGGCCTACTGGACAACTGTACTGCAGGGCCAGTGCCCATTGGGCCCCTGTGGACATTGTAGGGGATGCCCATGGATCTTCCATGGGTATGTGAAGAAATACTGAAGCCTGTAATAAATGAGAAAAAACTATTTTTTTGAATGTTCAGTGACACTGAAGCAATTAATGCATGTTATTTATAGGCACACACAACACAGTGCTGGCTGATGGGCACAACCATGTCAGGGCTTACACAGATTGGCTCAATTGGAGTCCCTAAGGAGCTAAGAAATGCAGTGAAACAATGTATGGTAAATATCAAAACGATGCACATGAAATCAAGAGAGGGAACTGACATTATTACACAGAACCTGACCCCTCAGCCTGGCACAGACCCCGTTAAAGCTGCAGGGCAGGCCTAATGGCTCTGCTGTGCCCAATTCAGCACCAGGGTGGTGCTTTTCCAGGATTAATTAGATTCAACTAGATATCAAGGAACTAACAAAGATAAAGTGCTTTAGTGGGCTCAGGTTATGGTGCCTCTATAGGATGTCTATAGTCAATGAATGTCATTTTAAATAATTCAAATGCTACACACACGGTGAACAAAAACAAAGCAGCACTTACGCAGATCTTCCAGTGTTTTAGTTGGACCCGGAGTTCAACGTGAGCTGTCGGGTCCAGTGCGCCAGCTTCTCTCACGTTTATCTTATTCCTTTCTTTGCTATTTTCATCAGCGACTGCACGAATTGCTTGAAATCGTCACATAAAAAATATAAAACACAAAATAGACTATTACATGTCAAGTGGGGTTCCTCGTTTCCTTTAATTCATATTTTGAATCCTCCGTTTTGCGGTGGTGCTTTCAGAAAATCCCCAGTGAAATCGTCGAGGCTCGGTCAGTGTCTGAGCGGCAGGCTGAGGACTTGGTGTACGCCGTGTTTCTATTCAGACGATGCCAGCCAGTGCTTTTAGATTTTGCTGCTCGCTCCCTCGGTTTGTTGGTTTCAAGTTGCACGACTGGCCATTCATGTGCACCCAGTCAATATTTTGTAACTTATGTACATAATTTACAAGGCATGAGTAGCTCGGCCTGGCACTGGTTCCCGCACGATGAGCGCGTCTGGCCGCTGCACTTGCCACAGGGATCATTATCCGCGCAGCGCCATTCCCTCTTCTGCCACACAGGGGCAGAACGGCTACGTGTTTTTATCATACATTTGTACACCGTTTGTTATGTGACTGGTGTTGCCTTCAAGACCTGCTACGTAATTTCAGAATTTACAGCGCCAGGAGAGTCAGAGATTGCGCTCAGCCAATTATATCTCGGTCCATACATCTGATTATATTGTGTTTAAGTTGAGCAGTTGTAGTTAATCCATGGTTTGTAGTTAATCCATAGTTACTATTGCTTTCTGTTGCTTTCTGATACGTATTTACATTATGTTGATGTATTTGTGTAGCCTAAACTTATCAGTTTTGTGCGAAACAATGACGCACCAATGACGCACCAATTTTATAATAATAACAGATAACCGGAAGGATGTGGCCAAGGGGATAAAACATACCGGTAGTTACTCTTTGCCATCGCTTCGTAATTACAATTTATCATACAGTCCGTGAACAGACCATTATGCACTTCGATGAAACAACATAATCATCACTTTAAATAGCGAAAAAGCCACATCTATGCAAACATTCTTACCTAAAACTCTGAATAAAGAGCAAATGTTAACCAAGGGAAAAAGGAGCAAGACGCATCTGCAAGTTTTCCTTTTTGCGACATATGCAATTATACGCCTTGAGCGAAGTGAACCGACTAACCCCAGTCTGCGATGTCTGGCGCCCCCTTGTGGGACTCTAGAGTTTCTGCATTTAAAAGGAGGCGAGGAAATATTTGAACTTTTTTTTTTTAATTACTTATCATTCTCACAATAAAAACATGGAGTGTATGCGTGTGATACCAATCGATCGATAGATAGAAATAAGTCACACAATGTACCATACACAAAGAGTTAAATACAACATTATCTATATGCTTTACAATTAAGACTCACAGTAAGGCTTGAAACATATGAGGCAATGGATACATTCAAAAACATTAAAACACATAATACACATTTAGGTTCAATGCACTTCAATAATGCGTGGTGGATATGTGCTTGACTGGCCAGACTAAACTGTTTCCTACAAGCATCTGTAAATAGTGTGGTTATATTTATAGAAATGAGTATTAACATGGTTTATACATAGTCCATCTGAAATCAATGAGGAAATCACTATGAAAGAGAAAACTTTGTGTCAGTTGTAGTGTTGGCCAGTGAGATGGGCAGTGTTAGTATTACCCCACGCATAATGTCATTGTAATAATTAATTATATCCATATTGAAGCCTAGCAGGTAACCTTAACTTAAAAAAATGCATTAATCTAAATAATTTATGGCAAGTTGATAAATATAACTTGTTAATCTAAAAATCTGCTCTCTGCTTTAATGACAAATGCAGTTCAAGATCATCACTGTGTGCTGATTTCCCAATGTCTTGGTGTAAAAGTAAGATGTAGTTTGTTGCCAGACACATGACAGCATGCAATGATGAACTGTTTAATATTTCCAGAAAATTACAAGTAAAATTCTACCATAAGGAAAACATAACGGTGGGTTTGGAAGTCCTCCTGCAGCTCTCGCATCACAGTAAGGATTAGGTCAAACCTTTGGTCTTTCAAGTTTACTTTAAAGCCACATCTCATTTAGAGTACTTCAAAAAAGTTCCAGCAATTTTAAATAAATCAAGTTCTAAGGCGTTCTTTGAAGTCCGCTTGTACCTCAGCCAGGAGATGTTAGATATAATCAATCTCAGGTTTTCTGTCTCTAATCCTTCACTCCTGTTGTAGTATACATAGAGTATGAACTCAACTCTCCAGTGGTGGCCGAAGGGGAATACAGCCATCCATTTCCAATGACTCTGGCCACCCCTCATACTTGTTGCTGTTTTTACTGTTCTTCATACGCTGAAAAAACACATATTCAAAAGTGAATACAAAATATAACTTCTTTAATCAAACTTCGTATAACAACCTAGTCACAGACAACATACTTGCTCAAATGGGCTCTTGTTTTCTATGCCTTTGGCACCAACAAACACCCAGCTATCTCTGAAGGCCAGCTCCTTCACCGCTGTGCTGCCAAGCTCCTCAAACAGTTTCCGAGCCTCATCATTCAACCTGTCTCACAGATTAAGAGCATATTGAGATAAGGACCAAGTTCTGTTGATCTTGGTGCGGTACATCTCATGTAGTCTGCTACTTTAGCTCTTGACTAGTTCTGTACTACTCTTTTAATTACTCCACTGGTTTTAGAAATGGCTCATATGAAAGCTAAAACCCTCCCAAATTATGTTTAATATACTAAAATAAATTTACTTCACTGAAGAAAGGTTTATCATTTCATGATGACATTTATTTATTTATTTATTTATTTAATCAGTGAATTAAATAGTGGTGCTGTGAGATCCATATTTAATATCTTGTATGACTTCCATGAGCTTGAAGGATGCATCCATGCGGTTTGACAACGATTCATACAATTTATTGATGAAGGAATAGCAGAGAAAGCATCTTACATCCTCCCAGAGTTCATCAAGATTCTTTGGTTTTGCCTTCCATGCTTCCTCTTTCATTCTACCCCAGACCTGCTCAATGATGTTCATGTCTGGTGACTGGGCCAGTCCTGGAGCACCTTCATCTTCTTCGCCTTGAGGAACTTTGACGTAGAGATGGAAGTATGTGATGGAGCACCATCCTGCTACAAAATTTTATGGCTGGGAATCCAAGAGGTAGCTAATATTTCCACCCTGCAAATCTCTCACACACCCCCATACTGGATGGAACCCCCAGACCATGATTTTTTCGCCACCAAACTTAACTGTTTTCTAGGTGAATCTTGGGTCCATGTGGGCTCCAGTAGGTCTCCTGCAATATTTGCAGCGTCTGATGTAATTCAACTGAGGATTCATCTGAGAAATCCACCTTCTAACGTCCTTCCTTTTAGCAGGCTGTGGGCCTTGGAAAATGCAACACGTTTAGTTTAGTGCTGGTTTCTGTGCACTGATTCGACCATGGAGGCCATTTCGAGCCAGAATTCTACAAACTTTTCTGGTCAATAGGGGGACTTGAGGTGACCAGGCCTAATGGAGCTCTGCTACATTGGAAAAGGGATTGGCTTTTAATTTTCAAGCCAACACACGGTCCTCCCGAGCAGTTGTCTTGCGGGCTCTGCCAGAACTGAGCTTGTCAAAAACATCTCTAGTCTCTTCAAATCTTTTTTTTATTCTTTGTACTTGACGTTGAGACACATTGAAGGTGTCAGCCACCTCAGTAATGGATCTGGTCTTCAGCCTCTTGATAATCAGCACTTTGTTCTCAGGGTGAGGCATGATTCTTTTTATATACACCCACTAATTGACTGATCGATTATTAATCAATTATTGATCACAGGTGACACTGTAATTTAGGACTTGAAGCATCATATGACAAGGCGACAGGAGTTTTGTCTTTGCAAAAACTGACACTGTGGGCTTTACCTAGTTGTGAACATTAGAATGCTTTTCAGCAGTTTCATTTGGCACCAAAACATTATTTCAAAAGCTGTTTCTGGTTAAAAAAAATAATTAACAATTATTAAGACATATATTTATATCCTCAAACTCTTTCACAAGATAAGCAGATGATCAAGTTAAAAGAACTGAAAGTAACACTTACTTTGTAGCTGGATCATCAAATGAGGCGACAAATACAAGTGTTCCTTCATGCAGCGGTCGGAGAAACTTTAACAAGTCTGAGACATCTGAAACAGAACAAGAACACTATAAATAGTAGTTTGAGGTCTTTCATGTTCCCACATATGTTCTGCAGTAGATTATGCAGGTGTTTGTAATTACCTCCTGCCCACATATCAAACGTTTTGGTTTCCAAAAGTTCTCCAGTTACACCTGCAGCAAGACACCAAGTTCATTTACACAGATGAGTTGTTAAAAAAAGATTTTTGACTTACCATTTGCTAATGCTATGTTAAGTCCTCTTCCAACATTGTCTTTCACACTGCTTATTAACCTGCGCCACAGAAAAATAGGAAAGATTAGTAAAAGCATTAAAAGGTCTTTGTGTATTTTGTTGTGTTTTTGTTTTTTTGTGTGTTATTAAGATAGCACATACACAATGTAAATTGATATTTCCATAAACTTAAAGGCTTCATTATTAAAACTCAAAAGAATGAAAGTGTAAACAAACAAATTGGTTACAGCAGAAGCAAAGGCAGGCTCGGACAGAGAGTGCTTTAAACTAACATTTTGTCCTCCAGGCAGATTTTGGGTCCAATCACGTTGGCAGCACCAGACACCAAACGGAAAGCCAAGTGCTTTGCAGGACAGGGGGCTGACAGGCCACACTTGTACCTCCGTGGACGAGCTTCAACTAAATAAAAAAGATGACAAAAAAGTAATAAACTGCCCTAAAGAAGTCAAGTTCATTTATACCTCAACTACTGTACATTAAATTATTAAATAATAATGATGACAAATTGTGATTTAAAAATAAAGTGACTTTGTGTGAGGGTATTTAGCACATTGTGGTGACTGAATTGTACACAGAATCAATTTATGGGCACCTGCTTTGACTAGATTTAAAATAAAATAAGCACTTTTCACAGACTTGGATGAACTTAATGTATGCAAGTCGTTTAATAATTGTAAACATACCAGATGTTGGTTGTTCACTTGCACCTAAAAATAAATAAATATATTATTAGCAGAAAAATAATTAAACCAACTTAAAAAAAACAACAACAAAAAACTGCTGCACAAATTTGCGACAAGGAACTTCTTGTCTGGTAGGTATTTGTCTACGTACCACCAAAGAAACTACGGATGGAGCTATTCTCGCCCCCAAAAAAGGTATTTCCTAGGAGCCAGCTGAGCCCCACCAACAAGAGCAGCACCACAGCACGCAGGGGACCTAAACAAGAAATACAAGAATGAGCAGCTGAAACTGCCCCCTGACAACCACTGCACAAACCAGTTAATCTAGAAAAACTCCAGATCCCCATACTAACCTGTTAACCTCATGTCTCCACTTTTTCTAATCTGGAAGAATAAATGAGCAGTTACAAACAAACCAAACGCAAAACCAGAGCAACAGATGTCCTCATTTTATACAGTTACAGAACTTAAACAAATGTGTGACTCATTTTGCAGTTTGCAGTACTTGGTTAAATTGACCAGCATTTATGAACAAGAAATTACCTCAGTGACCTTCCTAGACCCAAATTACTTGATGTTCTCGTATCTATCTTACCGTTACTGTTGAGTAGTGTCTTTCCAAGTCGACGTTGTTGTTTAGTTCAATGGAGTACAGAGCTCTGCTGCTTTTTCCTCTGGGGACTAGGTCTATTTTTGCGTTGTTTCCTCATCGAGGCGTTTTCAACTATATAAAGCCACGCTGACTTTATCTTTATGCACTAAAAGACACCTGTAGCTCATTCTTTGCTTATTGAGTCACGGATTTCATGTCGCATTGAAGATTGGTGGTCGTTTTTCTTCTTGGTTCATTTGTCTTCCGGGTACTTTGACAACCACCCACTTGAGCCTACTGAGCATGCGCAGATGAACTCGAGGTTGACCACGTGATTAATATTAAGACGCTGTATGGAAGGTCGAAGGGGAAACAAAGTAATGGTTCAAAATTATTCCAAATTAATATACACATGAAATTATAGACAAGAAAAATAAGCAATAGTCTTATCTATATTAAATATCCTTATTTTCCCAGATTTAGTTCCAAGTAACTCCATGTAAAAGGTATATGCAATTTCAGATACTACTGATAGATTCTATGTACGGTAGGTAAAAATATGCAAATCAAACAGGAAAATACAACGATACTATTACTGTATTCCGGATGTACTACTCCCCCTACTGTCCACTGTCCACTTCACCTGAAGCAACATGGCTGCCCACTGCGCTGTGCTCTCGATGTCTAAAATAATTACTCCTCACTGGGGAGGACGGCTTGGAAGTGCGGCTAAAGTATGTTTAAATAGAATAAACTGTGCACTATTTGTTGCATTTACGGTACTTAGTTGGTCTCCGTGGTAGGAATTGTTAACCTGAACGCAAGGTCAAGTACTTCACTTTAGCAGTCATTAGCTTCCTCGCATTGAACAGAAAACACAACATTGTCATCGTAAACTAACCACCAAATGCTAAGCAATTTTTACTTTGTGTTCAAGGTTTTGGGGACAACAACAGTGACAAGTCAAAGGAACAAATCCATCCTCAGTGTACGTATTGAACTGCCTGTCTGCTGCTCATTTTGCTATGTATTAAGATAATTTTAATGAATGAGGGACTACATCAAAACTGAACTTACCTTTGTATAGTATTAAATGGTCGAGGAAATATTCATGCTATTTTGCAATGTATATTTTGAATTTATAAAAGGGTTTTATATCTTGTATTTTGGTATTTAATCTGATGTGTTATTTTCTGCTATTGATGCTTACCACTATTGTGCTTGTTTCTTGACTCTTTTATTTTCTTATTGTCTATGATCCACTTCAGGGAGAACATATAGTAAGTACCACTCTTTTGCTGGCGCTCTTTTTCATTTCTTGACCTTGTGTTAATAGTTTAAGCAGTGTTGGGTGATATACATCGTTAAAACATTTTTGCATGTTTGGCAAATAACTATAACAAACTAATAAATCTGGCAAGTTACTAAGCTAAGGTTAATTAATTTATGTATTGCCTAACCCTAGAAGCAACCTTATCTGTGCTAATTGGTTTGCCAGCTTGATTTATAGATGTTGATGCAAAAGCATCACCATCTTTTTGTCCTATGCATTAACAGTACATTGCATTTCTTTATTACAGCCCCCTCCTGCAAAGTATGGAGGCAGACACACAGTCACTCTGATTCCAGGTGATGGGATTGGACCTGAGCTTTTAAGTCATGTCAGAGAAGTCTTCAGGTACTTCATTTTCCATAATATGACATTTTAAAAATCTGAAAAAGCATAATGTCATCTTTCTGGTATGTTCTTACAGATTCAGCTGCGTGCCTGTGGACTTTGAAGTGGTTCATGTGAATGCTGCTCAGGAATACCAGGATGACATGGTCAATGCTATTACTGCCATCCGCCGAAATGGAGTTGCTCTCAAAGGTAATTTCCTTCTGCTACTCTTCCTGTTGAAGGGCAACTGTTGCCTTTTTTGTTAATTCCTATTTATTTCCAATAATTCCTGTGAAATCTTTTGAATTTTCAACTAACCTATAAAATATACTATAATTTTTATAATTCATTTGTTAAACGTGCTTAATATTTTCTCACAGGTAACATAGAAACCAAACACACATTGCCACCTTCTGTGAAATCTGGAAATAATATGCTCCGGTAAGATCCAAAATAGTCACATTTGTTTCCCCAGTTTAATGTATTTTCTCATTTAATGCATCTCCTCTCACATATTGAAGTTTTGTTTGACCCACTTCACAGCACAAGCTTGGACCTGTACGCCAACGTGATGCACTGCCAGTCTCTTCCTGGAGTTCAGACTCGACACAAGAATATTGACATTATGATCATCCGGGAGAACACAGAGGGAGAATACAGCAGTCTGGAACATGAGGTACGTAAAACTCCCTAAACACTTTTGCCATTTTTTAAAACCTCTTACTGCTGTTGAATTTCTGTAATCAGTGGCTTCATTTTACAATCACTGTTCCAAAAATAACCATCTTGGCAAAGTCTGATTCAGTGGTTGAGTGTGAAACAAACCTTCAGTCATAGTTTTATATTTATTGTTCAAATGGGTCTATATTATTTATCCCTGCAGAGTGTTTCAGGCGTCGTGGAGAGCCTTAAGATCATCACCCGGAACAATTCCCTCAGGATTGCAGAGTATGCTTTCAATCTGGCTCGTGAGAAAGGCCGACGTAGGGTTACTGCAGTGCATAAAGCCAATATAATGTGAGTTTGAATTTGTCATCATGTGAAATGTAATCAATGTGGGCTGGCCTGTGCACTAATGTAACTGTTTTTCTGTGATATGGTAATGGGCTTCCCGTGGTCTTGTAGGAAGCTTGGGGATGGTCTGTTCTTGCAGTGTTGCAAAGAAGTGGCCTCAGGATATCCAGAGATCACATTTGACAGCATGATTGTGGACAACACTACTATGCAGGTAAGAGCCAAGTACATTTCACATGCCATTTGTTGGCTGTCTGGAAGAAGGTTCCATTAAATAGACTTTTGCTACTGTTTGTGTCCTCTAGCTGGTGTCCAAACCACAGCAATTTGATGTCATGGTGATGCCCAATCTGTACGGGAATGTGGTCAGCAATGTTTGTGCTGGCCTAGTGGGAGGGCCTGGCCTTGTGCCTGGTGCCAATTATGGCCGTGACTATGCTGTTTTTGAAACCGTAAGTACTTTTAATTCCTTAAAAAGGAAAAGGACAATGAATGCATATTACATTTTGGTGAAGTTGGTTTTTTGTTGTCATTGTATCTATATTTATCAGGCCACAAGAAATACAGGCAAAAGTATTGCAGGGAGAAACATTGCTAACCCTACAGCTATGCTGCTGGCTAGCTGCATGATGCTGGACCATCTAAAGTAAGGGTTCATATCGTCACGTTCCTAAAATAATTGCCTAAGTCACTTTTTGCCTAAGTTTACTTTGTCATAATTTATGCCATAATTTCAATTTTGGGGAGTTTTTTGTGTTTCCTCAAAAACCTGAAAAAAACCCTGAAAAAAGCGATTATTTTAGGAAGGTGTCGATATACTAAATTGTTTTTCACATTGTTGTGTGAAAATATTTATTTCAACAATATACATTTCTTTTTTCCCCAGGCTGAATGATTATGCAAGCCTGATCCGAAATGCAGTCCTCACCACCATGAATGAGACCAGGGTGAGTTTCCTTCTCAGATAGCCCCCTCCTTTTTACACTGTCAGTCTTATAAAGCTCTGCACATTGTAGTTTGACATGTAGCTTGGAGGCACTGGTGGCAGGTCTGGCATGTTTCTTCGTCACATTGCACAAAGCAGACTTGTGCGTGGCCATTGGCACGTTCCTTTATGAAGTGTACCATTGTCTAGTATCAGATTTACATTGTCCCTGCAATGGCATTAATTACAGTGCTTGTAAAACATGATCTATGTATTTGTTCAGATCATCATCTTCTAGAGAGCACACTTTATGGGTCCCACGTGGACACATAGTGATAATGAAGTAATAAAAGGCTTGGCTTAGAGAGCTTCATGTTTTAAGTGTTCTATTTAAACGTAATGGTAAAGGGTGTTTTATGTTTCAGTTGCATACTCCAGATATCGGAGGTCAGGGCACAACATCTGATGTGGTCCAGTCTATTATGAAGAATATCCAGAGTAAAGGACAGCTCATAGCAGAGCTCTAAATGATCAACGAGAAAAGGACACGCCATTAAACTCACTGGAGTCACAGAGGCAGATGTCGGTACCCACAGGTGCACAATTTAGCAGGATATTCATTTAGTATTTATGTCTTAGAAATTATCAACTTTTTATTACTCATATTGATCACCATTATTGACAATGCCTGTTACATGCATAAAAAGGTTTAATGTTGCTGCAGTGACATTCCACAAAGCCACTAGGCTAAATTCCTATACTCAGTATTTAAGTCTGTCACATTTTCTCCATTACAACCACTTAAAAATGTGTTTTATTCTCTTTTGATTTATTGTCTTCGATGCGTTTATAGAGGTGGAATGTGAAGACAAAGATGCTAAACCAAACTTCATTCTCTATCAAAACATATTTTTATCTGTGAAATCAAATGTAACTCTCTACATAAAACCTTTAACTGAATGTCTAAGCAAATGTGGGAATGTGTGATTTGTCAGCATATACTTGTATAACCAACAAATAAATGTATTGTATTGCTGTGTGTATCATAAAATCAATACAGTTAATTTGGCACTAGAACTGTCAGCCCTCTTCAGTTAATAAGCATCTCTTTTGACGTTCTGCTTTGGTGAATGGGGAAATGAGTTACAACGGGTCAAGCTCCCTGATCCTTCAAGAAACATCAAATGCCTTTTAGAGAGGAGCAGCTTACATGTTGTAGTTATACATGTGGACGCTAGGTGGCACTACTTTCTGTCGATCACTGAGGGAGCAACCCATGCAACCCTGACCCATGCCTTGATACATGACATGAGGATCTAGCACAAGCAAGAATCCACAGTAATTCTTTCATTTCCATTCTTTTAGGTAATGGGATTATCTCTGTCAGAAATTCCCAATTTTACTCAATATTCGTTTGCAAGTGGTCTTCCAAGAAGCTGGCTTTAAGTCATGTTTCTTTCTTCTATAACAATAGCAAGAATGTTTTTGGCTTTGTCCGTCTGCTGGACACACTTGTAGTTTTATAAGCAATTTATTTCCCGTGGCCCACTGAACTGAAAGCTACTTATACTTTCTTTAGAACTGTCAGCACATACTCTACACACATATAAGCAGGGGTGGTCTTAAGCATGGGTGAACAGGGCAGCCACTACCCCACCTCTAGGCACCACCAGGAGGGGGTCTTCAATCAGGAGGGGTTCATCAATCAGTGTAGTATCCCACTGCACGTAAGTGTCATTTTAAGAAAGATGACCCTTTTCTGCCAGTTTCTTTAAACTCCATTGGATAGGGCGATAATGTTAGAGTCATATATCTTACAGCCGAATCCTCCCACTCTTAGGGCTTTCTATACAAATAATACTTTTCCACTGCAGATCCCCAGTAGTATAAGGCCATATCCAGTACCGAGGTCCCAAAGGCTTCTGGAAAATTCATAAGTTTATTTTGGTTACTCTGATTTGTCAGGTGTTAATGTTGGTACTATGACTTTTATTCCATACCCTGCTGTACTGTACTAAATATTGTACATAGTTTTGTTTAGATTGTGTTTTCGCGTTACATAAATTGATGATATCATAATTTCAGATTGAGGGCAGCTATGGGAGATTAACTGTTTTTAAAAAGAAATATTTAAACCTATAACATTTTCTTTGAAAAAGAAAAATACCAGGCACGCACTTAGTTACAAAATGTTTGAAAGCCTTTATTATAAGCGGGCAGAATGCATTAATTTAATGCATGTGTAATAATTTTCTTTTTCAATGGACTGCTCACCCTTTTTCATGAGCACCCTTATCCAAGGATACCAGTAGCTCCCAGTCTTTATTTTTTGTGAATTTTTCAATGCTATAACATTTTCTATTAGAGCTCCACAAATAAAATAAAATTAAAAAAACAAAAATTTTTTTTACTTTTTCTTGCTGACCAAGAAGAATGTTATACTTTGTGCCAGTTTTTATTTGTGGATGTACATGTACTTAAGACGGAACTGCCTGTTTGTGCTTGGTTCAACTAAACTAGTGACTCCACAGTTCTGTGTCCTTGAATAGCAGCACAAGCAAAAAGATGACTCATTTAAACTAATTATGTTGTTTTTTTATATACACCTTTTGCCTGTTGGAGAGTTTTCCACTTTTTCCTATTTAGTAGAGACCAAAACATCAACAAGTGTTTCATAAACTGAATTCCTGTTTTTCTAGTTTTTCTTACTATTTCCAACTCACTGTCTCTCCTGCTCCATTGATGTCAGTCATGGCGTCCTCAGAGACACAGAGCTGGCTCATCAGAACTTGGCTTGTTTCTTTTTCGATTTCTCTTTTTTATTGTACTTTCTCACAATGGATTTACACTGACAGCCATCGTCTTATGTCCCACTTGAGGACCCTTAGCTCAAATCACTTCCTATCTCTGTGAATGGAGCACACAATCCCAGTCACTCCCAGCGCAGCACTAAAGCACATCCCGGCTGTGGATGCTGGCTCCAGGCCTTTAGGCAGACGATCAGATGTTTGTACAAAGGGAATTATTGTTGCATAGCAGTTGACCTGCGATGGCTAGCATTCAACATATAGTCCTCAGATAAACCCAAAACATGCGTATCATCACTCAGAGGAATTCATGGGTAAAAGTGCATTTCAAAATATTATTCTAATGCCACAGTCAATATTAGTCTCTTAAGAAAATGTCAAAAAGTTATGGATGTATAATTACATTTTCATAAAAAGTCCTGACATTTCAGAAAATATTAAGAATTAATTTTAAAATAACAGTAACCTATATTTATACAAGATTATGTTTTGGCTGGTAGCAGTTTCAAATGTTTCCTTTATTAGGCTACTTTTAGTCAAAGTTTTCCACTGGTTAACATTTTGACATGAGAGAATTTACCTCCAAACTCTTTTGAGTCCAAGCCCAAAATCTTTACCATTACAAGATAGGGCCAGTGTTTTTGATTTGTTTTTGATTTAAGTCTCTTGTTCACTTTTAAAGGAACATAATATTGGCAAGCATTTCTACTAACATTTTCAGGCTTGTCTTGTGGAAAATTCAAGTTGCCATAAGAAGTGTGCTAGGGATTGAGAGTTGTTGTATTATCCTTGACCTAATTATTTTGGCCGTTTTTATTGGACGTAAGGAGCTCACCGTGGGCGTCTGTTAATCTGTCATGTGTCCAAAGAAGCAGGCAAACTGTTTCTGGAGACGTATTTTGTACCAGTGTGTTCCATTCTTTCAGCGTCAATCCTGTCACTTCCAACCTCACATATGGTTTAGTGCTACTTAACTAGCTCTATTAAATTACTCTTAACTTCATGTCGTGTCCATCCAATGAGGCATTCATCTTTTTTCTATTATGGTTACCACACTTTATATCATGAGTCTTGCTGTCTAGTTTGAGATTCATTGTTATTTTTAACAAGATGTTTTAGATTAGAGGATACTTCACTTGCCATAGACTATTTCACTATATTCATCTTAACAATGAGCATTATGTAATAACAGATTTTTATCGACACGTTGGCTGAAATGTGGGGACTGTATTATGGGTGAATGTTGGAGAACTGTACATATCATCAGTACTACCGCAGCTTTGCCACTTGGAAGCCATAACTGAACAGTCTGAGTGAAACTTTCAGGTCCAACTTATGAAAGGGGATAACTCTATAACATTAAATTTTGTAGTGTATTTATTAATTTATTGAAGCCTACTTGAACCTCACTAAAATTTTATTTGTTACAATAAGTTTTTATGTGGACGGATGACCTGTTCTCTATGAAGATGTTGTGGCTCGAGTGTTTGACAAACAGCCAAGGAAGTGAGTCACCCAAACTATGTATTTTGTGGTCATTAAACACTTGTATTTGACTAAATAAAAGAATGATCAGTTTAATGCCTTACTGTGAAACACTCCAGGTAAAGCAATATAATTTTCACAAGAGAAATGGACAGACTTGCATTGTGAGTTTTAATTCAGTACAAGCAAGTTTGAAATTGGCAGGACAGTTTTTTGTTTTTTTTTACCCATTGATTTCCAGTTGGAATCACTGTAGGTGAAGCAATTAACTAAACACGAGGAAAAAGTCCTTAGAACTTGGCCCCTATTTTACACAAATCAGTCAAAAAGTAATTTAATTCCTTATAGGAGAGTTTTACTGTTTTACTGTGTTTTACTCCACACGCACTCAGTCGTCATTTTTCAGTTCATTTTTATGAGTATATAAATAGGTATATATCTGGTGTCTATTGTCCTCATCTCTGTCCAGTACAAAATGTATTATGCACCAACCCCTTTCCCCCAAAGATGTTTACATCTTTTTATAAGACAGCCTATCTCATCTACAAATGTTAAAATGGTAGCCAGTAGTTTCCAAAATGAAGCTAAATTAAAACTAGGAATTCAACATTAGGATGTCATAAATGATGACTATGTGCTAACTACATTGAAACGTGTTTAGTACCTACAACTAGGCAACTATGAAAGGAGGTGAGGGCAGTGCTCTCCACTGTTAAAAGGTTCTAAATACCATGTTATGTGAGCAGCCACATGGAACACCTCAGCACCCCATCAGCCCCTCCTATAGAGAAAATGTCTGGAGCCACCATTGTATGTGTGAATGTATGGTCACCTTAAGCCTCGAAAATATAGGCTGCACCTGAAGGAACATACAACCTGTGCCAATTCATTTTCTGGATCACTGGACACTGGAGGGCAGGGATTTACTGTGACTTCTCAAAGAAAAAGAGAAGGCAAACAAACAAACAAATGCATTATGGGAAATTTGAAGCATTCACACAACACTTGGGCACACGATACCATAAAAATAGCTTCAATTTAATTTTGTAGAACCCAAAATAACAGTAGCAGTTATCTACAAACCCAGGCTGTAGATCTGTCCAGAACTGACCTATCTCCATTAGTGGGACACTTGATAAAAAACTGCCCTATAGGAACAGATGGATGCTAGAAAACGTTTAAGTCTGTTACATATAACTTCTTAATTGTCAGTGTAAATAACTTATGAAACAAATTGCAGTTTAGCAGGTAGCAGGTGAAGCTACTCAATCAACATCTGAAGGCACAGCTGTATCCAGTCACTAGGCATGCTGCTCTGTGCTAATGGGACCCTCTATACCTCCCCCACATGGTTTATCTTAACTACAATGAACTACGTCACTGGACAGCTATCCTCTCCATCTGTGTGTCCGTTTGGCTTGGTCTTAATAAGGACTTCACTGTCTTCGTCTCTGGAGCAGTGACAGGCCTAATCAGTGAGGAATTATGAAGGAGTCGAGGTGGTGGTTGGTGGTGATTTTCTTCTTAGGAAAAAAAATAATAGGTCACAGAATGGCACTCGGACGGATAAAGAGGAGAGAAAGAGTCAGTATGAAAGAGGAGAGCAGGGTTAGGAGGCTAATTGAGGATCTAGAATACTTTCAAAACTTAGTGAAGAAGTATGACGTATAGCATTGGGTTGTACTATCAAAACTTTATGTGAAATGACCAAATCACAGAAATGTTTGAAAACGTTTCTTGTAATTTGTTTATGACCAGAGTAATAACACAAGCTTCCTGTTACGGTTTGACTCCAGTTCAGCCCATTATGTTCTTAGTTATTGTAGATTTAGACAAGACAAAAAAACTAAATGTGTGTTATTTTAGGTCATCCTGTTTAAGTTTGAGCTTCATTCAGCATTAAACTGCAGTTATAGAAGAAAGGTTTTCAACTAAAAAGAAAACTGTATGTTGTTACTGCTCAAAATATAATATAGACTTCACTGGACTCTGTAGCCCACATGACTTTAGCCCTGACTTTACCTTTGGGGTGGGATGGGCGTGTTTGACCTGCTCTGTTTTGGTCATGACACATTCACAATGCGTGTGGGCTCCACTACAACAGAAGGACAAGACATAACCAAACTAGCACAACATGCAACATTATACGTTTACTTTATAATACCCTAATGCTTTTGTTTTTTAAATATCTTCTCAGATTCACGTTTAGTCCAAATGTTCTCCTATCTATAGGATTTCATCATGATACTTGGAAGAACATCTGTAGGCCATGAACTTTGATGATGAAATTAATCCAAGACTTCATTGGTACAAAACGCTTTTGCGCTGAGATCATAGTCAAATGTAGGGACAATATAGGAAAAACAAATGAATCCAGACCCTCTTATATCTTGCACTAAACACTCTACATCAATATTATGCTTTGTGTTTTACCCTCAGGAGAGGAAATCCAGGGCAGTGGCATCTGTAATGAAAGTGCACACGTGTGTTAGTGATTGTACATGTATATCTCATTTATGTCCCTGTCTGCATACGCTCTTACCGCTGCTTTTTGGCTCTTTATTTCCAGACAGCACAAACTGGTTCCACCTGTGAGGAACCGAGCGCGCCCTCTCCGTGGCCCTGCACTGACATTCTGCCCTGTCAGATGTCCACTGTGGTTACAGGCACATGTTATTTATGCAACATGCCCTGTGTCCTGCTCACTTCTCTTAAACCTCCATCTCCCCCATATAGAGGCCCTCATAGCAAATTGTGTGAGGGGGTCGCCTACTGCTGACTGCTATTTCTGTTTGGTTTTATGTTTATGATAAATTAGCCTGGTTGTGTTGCTGCGTTCTTCTGGGAATGCTGAGATGCAGGCTTTTGCCCTGAGAATGAGTTAGGGTTACTGCACCGGTCTCCGTGTGTACTTTATGTTGGAGATGTAAGCATTGATGGATGGTTTTATCAATGAGCTATTTTTTTTGCTCCAGACCAGAGTCTTTCTTACCTGTCAATATTCATCCTGTTCATATCCTCTTTCTCTCTCCCTTCTTCCTGCCAGTTAGTTTTGAAGTGCATTTTCCTGGCAGTGACCATGCTTTGAGTTTAGGGGTCCAGTGCCACTTACATGAGGGCTAGTATTCCTCACTCAGGACTCACCACATTACACTACCCTGATGTCATTACGGCTTACGTGTGCACCCCGAAACTGGAGCAGGGGTCTTGGCACTCGGACAAAACGGCAACCCCCAGCTGTGTACACGCCAGGGACCCCTGTCTTGTTCCCCTCCTGTTGCCAAAACAAAGTACTAATACAAACTGTGGAAAAAAGAACAACATTTTTGACAGATGTTTTTGAACAGTGTTGGAGTATTGTGTCAGTGCAAAGTAATACATAAATAAGACTAAACTAGACATACAAAGATAAAGTGCGCAGACGTAAGAGACTCCCTCTCAAAGAAGGCTTAGATATAGGCTGCAGCTCTTCCCACTGCACTGAACCACAAGCACCGTAAAAATGATTTACTCATGTGAATTAGTACAGTTAGATATTGTACATATCTGAAAAATATACAGTCCATGCCCCCTTGCACCTGAGTTTTTGGGAGGGTTTCAGACCTGAAAATGGTAAATTAAATTCCTTATTACTCAAGCACTCATGGCACTTTGACACTCTTCTAAAACTCAGGGCAGCATGGGAAGATATGCGCATTGAAAGGCTATCACTCTTCACTGCTCTTTCTTAGCCTCAGCAACTGGTGCATTAAGGTGTAGTGACATAGGAAGAGTAGTGGAAGATATACTCAACTGTGTTACTGATGTAAAAGAACAGATACTGGAGCAAAAAATACCGAAGTAGGTTTTTCATACAATACTTTGACTTTGACTTGAGTAAAAGTATTTAAGTACCCGTTTAAAAATGTACCTAGTTAAAGTTAAATTATATAATATCATAGTATTCACTTGTTTTTTCCAGTAGTTTTTATTTGAATATTTTTGTTTCCTCAAATAACAGATGTGACAAAAATCCCCTCTGACTTTTGAAACAGGTAAAAGAAACATTTTTACTTTTCAGTCCAGTTAAAAAATGAAGTGGAGTAGAAAGTGCTGATACCTTCTCGCAAATGTAGTGAAGTAAAAGTAAAAAGTGTCCACTTTAAAATGTATCGTTATTTCCGGAGTGTTCCGCCGTGTGTGCGCTGAACGCGTGTGGATCTATGCGGATCTGGGGTTAACATGAAGCTCCAGTCAGCTACTCAAACAGTGTCATAAAATATGTTATGCTAAATTAACATTAGTGAGGTGGATATGTACGCGTTAAATGCACGTGAGTGCGTAAATGACGAGAAGAAATGGCTCAAACTTCAGTAGTCGGACATCATACATGATGGATATACTGTACCTATCACCGTCTCCGGGAGAGACTGAAATCTGCTGAAATCCTACAAGACACTGACATGATGCCAGAACAGCGACACTCTGCAGCCGACATGCGCACACACACCATATGTGCATGAGCAGCAGAGCGCAGGGAGAGACTGGGGTGATGCTGCGAGGAAGATGCTTGATTGTGTTTTGAACTGTTATTTTGCACAAACCCTCGTGGAAAACACGAAGAAATGCATATGTTGCAACTTTTCAGTAAAAGGCAATCGATCTGGTTGTCGAAGACGGAAATAGAGCCACTGCACATGAGCTCGGCATCAGTGAGTCGATGTTGATGAGACGGTGACGACAGCAGTGCGACTAACTGACTCAAACAGACAACAAACACTTTCAACGACAATAAAAGCACATGGCCCGAACTTGAAAACGTTCTTGAAGACGCGGACACCTGCGGCTCATATTCAGGTGCGGCCTTCATATGTACAATTTTAAAATGTCGTTAAAAGTCAGTTGATGCGGCTTATACTGAAATTACTACTACTTCAGCAAAGTATTGATACCTAAAATTAATACTTTACTACTTCGTTATGTTCCACCACTGCATAGGAATGGCCTGATTCTTTTCAGGTAACAGTAATATTTATTCTATTGTTACCTTAAATGTCTCCTTCCCTGAACCATTTCTTGTATTTAATGAAAATATCCATCTCTAAATCCACCATAAAACACAGCTTAGATTATGTTTGGTTTTACGCAGGCACAACAGAGGGGACTCTGCTCCCTCTGCAGTCATGCTTCATAAACAATGTCTGGCTCCTGAGTGAGATTTGTCCCGGGGAGAAGGGCAGAGAAATGCCACAGTTCAGATGAGACCAGTGAAACGCCCATAGTCCACTGTGCTCATGTTATTCTGCTCATTGCTCACTGTCAGAGGTTGTATTTGGAAGCCTATGCTAATATAAGGAGAAGGGAATGCTTGATAAAATCTGGGACAGACTCTCAAAGGTATTTTTGATAGGTCTAGACTTGGATCAGTCTTTTTATTTGAATGGTAATGGAATGAACCAGATATGTTCTCAATTAGGTGCCATTCTTCATTTGTCAGTTAGCAAGGTAATGCTGCAAGGAAGTAATTATTAACATTTTTGTATGAGGTTTCAAAAGGTCACATTTATACCTGCAAAGTTATTATGCTTTAAAGTATATTTTATTGATCTTTTTATGCCCCTTCCAGCAGATGCACTCTTCTGGTTTGCCTATGCACAGAGTCGGCCTTGCAGGTCTCTCCTAATATGGTGGCACCATTTTTAATGTTGAATATTCCAGAACCATATAAAGCTCAAGAAAGCCAAGTAAAGAAGAAGGAATCTTAGTTGTTCTCAGAGGCATTATTATTCATTTGCTGGAGAAAAGTTCTGCTGTTTGTTGTGAGCCAAATATGGCCACCAGCAAAGTTCTGTGGAGGGTCAAATTTGCACCATTTAGGTTAAAGGCAATATTAACAAAAACTGATAAATGCTATTGGGAAAAACAAGTATCTCTCCTATCAGAAACCCTATACTATAATGATCGCAGCTTAGCAGAATTATAGCATGAGATCATCGCAAAATCAGTAAAATGAAGCCATATGTTTGAATTGTTCTATCAACTCCGGAGCACTGTTCAATGTTTTTGTAAGATTAGGTAAAAGGATGATGGGAAGCTTGGATAAGGCCACAGCAGAGACTTTGAAGTACACAAACGGGAAGGGGCCGGCAGGTATGTGCACTTGAAGACTTGCTGAAACAAACAGCATGTCGGCACCTCCACAGGAATGTGGGGAACAACAGTGGAGGTGCAAGACCTCAACACAGAGCTCAGCATATTTCTCTACTTTTTATACCAGCTAAAACATGGAAATCTGATATATTAAAATCCTCATCCTCAGATACCCTCAGAGCTCCTATACAATACCATTAGAGGAATAGGTAAATGCCATTACATTATATGAGTCATTAACTTGTAGTCAATCACACGACTAAGAAGATCAATTGACACTATTCATTTCTACTGCTTCACCTCAGACTGCCTTTTCTGGTGCCAAGTCTCAAGTATAGGAAAAGGGCTGATCTTCATTGCAGTTATCCTCTCTTTGTCTCGTTTCTTGGCCAAGTTTAAGGTCAAGTAATTGCCTCACAGACGATATATTGTTGAATTAGCTTTCGTTGTTCATCTGTTGCTAATATAGTCCCATGCACGCATGCAAGATAATTTTGTATACATCATGTACCCAGACACAGTATTATTTAATAATCATGTGTTCCCAATGAATAGGACAGTTCTCATTCATATTCTGCTGTTGGTTTGTTATCTGCATTACGTAGCTTAGAGCAGTCTGTAATTTCAGATCACTTTGAAATGACATTATGTAATTTCATTTTTCAGAACAGATAATGAGGGAATTGGATTAAAAATTAGTAAAAGTTGAAACATTCACACACTGTTATCAACCAAAGAAAACATAAATGACTGAAAAGTGTTACTGTGGATGCTAATCTTAAATGACAAACTCATAGAACTCACCCACTATACCATGTTAGATTTCTCAAAGTAATACAAATGGATGTGTTTCAGACCTCATTTCAATTTAGTGAAATTACTTTCCTGCCTACTCTTAATTCATCTTGTCACATGACGTCAACCAAAAATATGTCTGCGATTAAGTCATTATCCAAAAGCACCTATATATTTCAGGAAAACTTTGTAATTGTAAAAGTTTTCCCCCAAAGAGTCAGATTTTGGCTCAGGAGGTTCATGTTAACTGCCAGTAAATGGCACTGGGGGTTGCAGCTTAAAGTAAAACAACTAGTTGCTTGCTTGTCAACAACTCATGCTCCAGACTTAATTTTCCATGGAAATACAATACAAGATTCAGGCCCTGATCCATACAAGGTCCACTAACCAACTTACAGTGCCATCATTGTTTCTATATATAAACCCAATGGCATCCTTTTGAGAGCCAAATCTTCTCATAAATATCTTATTAAAAGCCTTAAGTTTCACTCCGTCGGGAACTCTTCAATAACAGTGTGACAGTTCTTTGTTGATAAGGAGCTCTGATTGGCTAATTGCGAGCATAATGACAGCCACATGACCCTCTGCACTATACTCCAGTGTGTTCTGTTTATATTGCCCTACACACTATGACCTATTGTACCAAGGAGGACATCCGCTACAGAGAGGGCCACCCATGGTTAGTTTGTTTTGGCTTACAACGACCCCATACAGCCAGCTATAGGTTAGCCAATGTTTTAATCTACACAGTGTTTTTGAGAGATTACATATATATTGTATCACCGGACTGATTCTACAAACAGATGGTGAGCAAATACCTATGGAACTTTATCAAAGATGTTGTCACCATTGGTGCAGTTATTACATTATTGTTACACTATATTGAGTGCAAAGTAACAGTAGTTGGAAGATTGCACACCATTTAAGCACCCAAAACCGTACACAAGGGCTGCAATGGCTGCAAACTGTAAATGCATGTGACACCACATCTCTGAGGAAAGGGTAGAAAATCAATGCATCACCGTCGTTCTGAACGGTCAAAGTGTTTCCACTATAGGCTACCTCCCTCCAGTCTCATTAGCCCTCAAACTGCAAGATCAGGCCTATTGGAGTGTCTACCCACTGCTATTACCCAAACACACTCCTCAAAGTTTCCCTCAAGTTAAAGGGCCCATATTATGCTATTTTTTATTTATGTTATAATATTGTTTCCTCATCATTTCCTCATTCCTCCATTCAGACATGTTTAACACACAAATCCTGCACATTTAGGGTGAATTAAGGGTGAAGTATGAAAGTGTTTTGTAAGTGATGGTGGTGGTCAGAGCGGATGGGCAGCCTCGCTTCCGTCATTCTGCATCTTTGAGAGTTCAGAAAAGCGTTATATAAAATGGATGCATTATTGTTATCATTATTAGTATTATTGATTTTTTCTCTCAAAGAAAATACTCTTTTCCCTCTTGTGATGTCATGGACTAATACTGGACTGTATTTTTAAACTCCAAACACCTTCACAAGAATCATTTGGATCATTTCAGCCCTGGGATTTCCTGTCTCTACTAAACCAAATGTAACTTGAAAATGACTGCTTCATGACATCACAAGGTGGAACAGAGCATTTTGAGTTTGGGAGATGTAGACAGATTAGTAATAGAAGATTATTCAGACATTTGTGAATGAAACTGTAGGCATGTTTTTGATGAGGTAACGATATTCTAACATGGCTAAAGCTCACAAGAGTCAGTTTTGTGTGACATAGGACCATTAAAGTCGATGCTGCACTACTCGGTGTTGTGAGTTATAGTCTGGTGGTCTCAGATGGTTTGGAGAATTTCTTTTTAAGCTCACAAATAAAGCCCTGGGGCAAAACACATCTTTTGCAAGGCATTTACACATAGATGTCTTTGTTGTGTACAGAGAAATGGGCTGACCTATTTGCAGAAATTCAGTGGTGTTGTTATGGTGTTACAATCTCACCACATTATGGATCAATAGGCTATTTTTGTGTATGCCCAGGCTTTAACTGAGTTAGTCTATCACATTAGTGCCTCAGACTTAGTCCACACCCTGAGACCGATCAGGTGTTAAGCCTCCTTTTACACATGAAAGAGCTCAATTAGTTCAGTAAAAATAGATAGTGTGACCATACATGACACGCACATACAATTGCACACAGCCAGCCCCCACCCCACATATAGCCTAAAATATAGGGACCAAACCTGACACCTTGCTAGCCTATAGCACGCTATGGCTACTGACCCACTTAAAGTTTCATTGAGTGTAACTGGAGAAGACTACAGACAGCCCTTTATGTATGTGTGGGTTGTGTGTATGTTTTTCCCCATCATTTGTGTCTGCTATTGTGGTGACAGACAGTTTCCATAACATGGCAAAGCGTCAGTCATTTTTCATTTTGATGAGCTCTCACACAAGAGTATCTCAACTTGGCCAATACAGTTAAGATTCCGAAGCAGTGGTAAGAGGAAGATGATGGACAAATGAATCTGTTATAAATATTACACCTGCTGCAACAACTGCAACATCTGCAACAACTGCGCAGAGAGCAGAAGTTCAGTTTGTAAGAGGTAAGACAAAGCAGTGGTTAGCAGAGCCTTAGTCTCCCAGAACTCCCTTATTATTAGTTTATATAAGGAGTTCCCATTATTGATGGGTCAGATATACTAATGTGGGACTACTAAAACAGCATCACACAAAATAAAAACTTTGGACAATTGAACTTCTTGCAAGGGCACACTGTATCTCAATCAGCAGTATCCGGCTGGTGTGTGGGGCATGGGATTAAAGTTTTTGCAATTTCTTTTATAAACCCACCATTTTGTTGCAGCTGTCCAAAGGCAATGTCAACAAAATGCTGGCAGCCATATAGTACCAATTTTGGCTTCAGAATCCATAAATAATTCATCAGCCATAGAAATTATTTAAATTATTTGAAAAAAAGAACCCCAAAACATTCCAATGGCATGCGTATATGGTGATTGTACTTTTGCTTTGAGGTGTATAAAATACTTCTCCAATGTGTGTACCATTCACCATCTCAAAGCCTTTCTTCCTTTCTTCTTCTTTCTAAGCTGCTTGTTATAATTATCTAAAAACTGTCTCAGATGTACACCTCGGGCCCTGTGCAATCTTTCCCACATTTCTCAAACCATTCGTTTCAGACTCTCCACAGGAAAACCCTAATAATTTGTGATGTGATTAAGCAGTGACTCGATTTCATTGGGTTTATTGCACTGGGCTTCCTGGGAAAATATGGATTAACACCCTTTTATAATCCAGCCTCTGAACAATCGAAGAGTTATTACATGTAGTTACTTTTCATTTCCATTAAACACTTCAGATCAGCATTATTCTTGTATGAAATATCTACCTCCCCCATTGCTCTCAGCCCACAGCCGTGACCGGGCAGCCCAGGATTTATGTCCACTGCCACATATGCCATGATAAATAACTGTGGAGTAACGTTGAGTAGAGGGCTTTGCTCGCAGTAAAATGTGACTAACACTGTCCACAAACTCACTAAATACAATTACATGCATCCAGATGTTGTGGAAGGATGTTTATGGTGTGTTATGACCCAGAGAAGTAAGAGCAAAACCTTCTCTCATATTTGTGTATTTAAAAATCCTTTATCTGATTTTAAACCATGAGTCAGCTCCAAGTTAGCCCCGCCCATTTGGCCGCCTTTGCCACTCTGATATTGCGTCATGATGACACAGACTTATTTGGGATAGTTTCATGCTGTTATTTCCATATGGATCTCATCAATATTTGCCCACAGCGAGCATTTTTCTCACTCAGGCAGTTGTTTCTGCATGGTTCTCAGCAATTGTGCGTCTTTCTCTTTCTTGATAATGTACCGTAGCAGAGAGTTAATTATCTGGATGAAAACTGTTGCCCCATATGGTGACATTTTTATTACTCATTGTGCAACAACAAGCTTTGCAAAATGCCATTTGTATTTCATTAAACTTTTTTCTCTCAAATACAGTGCACAGCAAAATACAAAGGGCATTGATCTCAACCCAGCTAAATTAGAATAAAGTACAGGCCCGTAAGTACATGCTGAGGCAAAGTATGGTATATTGGTAACTGGCAGAAGGGATACCATAGCTTATAATAGCAAACCATTACTGTAGTAGTGTTTTTCATTATAGTTACTTTATAGTTGAATCAGTCTCTCATTCCATACAAACTGATGGAAGTACACCACAGCCACAGTTGCCCTGGGTGTGTGCAGACTACAGACTGTATATATACATCTACATAACTAATCTGGCAATTGACTTTACATTGGAAACTTGTCTCCCCTCTCTCTGAAATTGCTGCTGTGAGCCTTGTTATTTTGGCCTTACAATAAACCTAAAATCAACCTGCTCTTTCTATTCTTTCTATTTTGTCCATAAATAAATAAATACTTATTCCTAAAATGGAACTCGGCTCCAAATTATCTCCTATAACCGCTAACATCGTGAGCTTCATATGACTGGAGCCAAATGCTATAGGTGGCATTACACTCCCATAGTCCACATCTTTATACAGTCTAAGCTGCTGACAGATGTGGCTTCAGACACATAATGTAAACAGTCAAAGTGGATAAAATGTTTTGCCCAAGTATGTAATGTCATTTTTTTCTGTACTCCCCAATATAATTTAACAACACTTCAATCTAATCTCCAATCTGGTATTGTTTGTCTCTGAATATTTAGACTAAAGGGCATCACATACTGCGTTCATTCCCATCCTTATGTGAACTGTGGCATATCCTGGAGTGACCCGTGTGCACATAAGCAACAATAAATACAAATGGATGTATCACAGACCTCACACAGTGACACTAAACATGATGGCATATCAGAGTAGCCAATCATCTGAAGTGCTGCTGCTATCACATCCCATTGTAGCTCTCCTGTTTTCTCCTTATTCGTACAAAAGAATATCGAATATGTTGATGAAAATGCAAGGCTTTTGGAGTCTGTTGGGCCTGGTTTCTATAGTAGCAGACATATCCAAAGTTTAAAAGCAAGTCAGTGTGGGATGTTATCTTGATTTGAGTGACTGCATCATTAAGTGTTTAAAATATGCAGTCAGTCTACTGTGCTTAAAATATATTATCACCTGCATGATTGTGTTAAATCTGGAAATATACTAATATAAAATCTGGTTTGTTTTGTGAAACACACAAGTAATTGTTACAATAAATAAAGTCAGCAAGTTTTAACATAATGTATGGGTTGTAAAAGTGTATATGTTTATGACTAAATGTTACTAGTAATTATTAAGTTTTAATAATTGTGTATAATTCTGCTTCTTGTGTTGCATGTGACTATCTTATATGTTTTTAATTGCACAGTGTTTTTTTCTGCCCTCTAAATATTATTGAAAATGTCAGAGGAGACTTGTAAAGACATTAAACAGGACTGACTCCAACACGGTGGCCATAGGTGTTCTGTTAATGGATACTTGATCTCTTCAGATTTTGGAGGCTAATCAGGGATGGGCCTTTAAAGTATTGAGATGGGAGTGTTGGTGATATCAGGTGCCACAATGGGGCAGCAGAGGCTCTAATGGAAACCGTTGTTGTGTCTTTAGGCAAGACACTTCACTCGCACTGCCTACTATGAATCTGGTTTATGTGTGAAGGTCGGTTTTAGTCGGTGGGGGCGATGGTGCAGATTGGCACCATATTCTTTCAGTCTACCCCAGGGCAGATGTGGCTACAATCGATGCTGCAGTAGGGGTGTAATGGTACACAAAAATCTCGGTTCAGTATGTACCTCGGTTTTGAAGTCACGGTTAGGTTTATTTTTGGTACAGTATGGGAACAAATTGCAAAACCATTTGCTTGTTGTATATTTGTGTTTTTATTAAACCAACAATTTATTTTAACAATATTCAGACCGGAAAATTAAATTAAAAATAGATGCAAAGTACTGCTTGGTAATACTAATAAGTTATAATTACATATAATTAAAATTGTTTAGACAAAGTTTAGATCAGGTGTAGACCTGGTCTAGGCCTGGGATAGACCTGGTTCAGACTTGGTCTAGACCTGGTTTACACCTGGTTTAGACCTGGTTTAGACAGTGGCGCCTGGAGCACCCGGGGGCTGAGATAGCACATCTGATTCCTCGGGCCGAGACGCAACGCGCAGCCGCCCGCGCTCAAACTCGACTATTTCGTAGAGAATCCTGACAGAACTGTGCGTCGGGGATGCAGTGTTTGGTTCAGAGCCTTCACTAAGCACCGCAATCAGACTCATTCGTGCTCAGCCCTGCGCCGAACCGAACGGCCCGTAAAGAAACGGTTTGGTATGAACACATGCACCGTTACACCCCTAGCCTGCAGTGAATGAATAATACAATTTAAAGGATTATTTAAATCTAATAATAATTATTATTATTAGATTATACCCCAACATTAAAGTAATGTAATTTAAATTGTGCTAGAGCATATAGGTCAATCCAATTTGTTAGCGAGTCCACCATAATCATCCAGTGGTAATAGTCCTGAAAACTGTTTCAATTAGTTGGTATTTTGTCAGAATAAACATGGCTAATTGTGTTGTCGCCTGAGCGCCAATATTTACAAAACAATTACAGTAGCCCACAAATATCTCTTGCACATGATCCTTAACCTGGTGCCCCCTTGCACTGACCAACCACTGTACCGCCCTATAACATTACACAAGATTGAAATGGTATACCAGCCAAAGTGTTTTATTTCAGCATGGACCCTCGTCACAGGGAGACACAGATACGATCAATCAGACGAGGAGAGAGATTGACATGTAAACAAGCAACAAGAGGCCCTCTCAGCTGGGTTACTCTTTGGACAGAGCACCATTCAACCCTGCAGCCGGTCCCCCTCTGCTCCGGTCCCCCTGTCCCGCGCTCTTCCTGAACCCTGATCCTCACTGGTTGCCCACGACACTACACCCATTCAAGTGGGAACTACCTTTTTCCACCTCTGCAGATAAACAAACACATCATCATAATCATCATTAACATGGTGACGTTAGAGGGTGAGAGGAGCACACAATAAAGACTATAAACAGAGCTAGAACCAGCATCAAGTTTAAGACATGCAAATATACATGCACACAAAGACGGCTTTTCCACCATGCCACATTCCTATGGGTGTAAACAAATGGTCATTTTGAGAGAAAGCATGGCACCTTTAACTTTGCATGAGCATGCAACTGTTCATTTTTGAGTGTCACTGCAGACCCACATCCATCTCCCCCTGACTCCAGCTTGTATTTGTGTGTTAATCAGTCTCTTTTTTGAGGACTTACTGGTTGGACGGGTTGCTCTTGTCCAGGCCCCTGGTACTATGTCTGACATGAGCTGTATTTGAAATTGTGACTGATACCTCTCATTTTTGACTTTTTGACATTTTTGACAAATTGACTGTTTTTCCTCACTTGCAAAGTTTGTGTAACTGTGTGTCTGACTCGGTTCATTCCAGCAGCTTTAAAGAGGGATGTTCTGAGATTTGGGAGGATTTAGTAGCTGACCTCTTCTGTCTTTTCTCTAAACTGTGTTTGGAATTTAGGGAAAACAAAGCCAATTTACCCTTCTCTTGTAGGTGGCCCAAAAGCAGAAATAAAGTGACCCCATATTTCTCCCACATGCTGCATTAGCTCTCTCCATTTTGCCTTCAAGTATCAATCAAGTATGGAGTACACAGCCGAGCGCACATGGCAGCTTAATTATATTTGGCCTCAAGCTGCAGAAACCAGCTATTACTGCCTGCTCAAATATTACTTGACCTATGAACTGGGTTGGAAAAAGAAAATGATTTACTATATGTAAATAATACTTATTGTAATAATGACATGGATGCCTATATTATATCAACTTGATAAAGGCTACTCTGAAAATTCTGTTTTCAAGAATGTCTGATTTTAAAACAAATAGCCTAAAACATTCTTACTATTCTCTATAAATAAATACCACATACACCCAACAATGTATGTAGCCTGCAGCACTCTCTACCATATAATTTCTAGTCTACTACACTACATGTAAGTGGCAGTGAACGCTGGAGTTTCTCAGTAACAGCCCAACAGCCAGAGGGCCTATGTGTGGCCTATGGGATAGCCTCCAGAGTCAGACAAATAGCCAAAAGTTTCTGGTGGTTGGCAAACAATCAGCAAAAGTTGAAAAGAAAGCTGCATATGGAACATTTGAACATGACTCTTGCGTAGTGTGACCTCATCACATCAGATGTATCACTCCACCGTGACACAGGTGTTCCCTATTAATGGTTAATCCGGGCCACGGTACAGTTGGTGCATTCGGTGCAGTCGGT
>KN493479.1:9377-40637 GCA_000787155.1 Scartelaos histophorus | reverse complement strand
ATTTTATTTATTATTATTTTATTTATGCTATTTGTGTCTATTTCTGGGACAGGTAATGCTATGTGGGCTTTATCTTGTGGTTGTCACTGATGTCACTGAGTCAAGATGAGCCACAGATCATAAATTCAGGACTATATTATACCATAACATCATGATTTTATAATTTTTGTCACCATGAGCCTGCAACACTGAAACATTCACTGATGAATGAGAAAATATTATTAATGTGGCATAACAGCCAGATTGGCACTTTGCATCAAATTTTTACTTTTTGGAGTGTGGATTACATTGAAATAACTTATTTGGTGTTTTGAAATGTTCATTACCAATATTTATTTACAATTATTTTATGATTTCAGCAATCAGTTATCATCAACTAGTGAATTGGCTCTTGACGTCTCTAGTTCTTTTTTATTATTTCAAAAAGATTGTACCATAACCCAAAATATCATGTTTGTCAGACACAGCCAAAAAATAATTACAGAATTCAGCCATCGCATTTCTTACAGTTCATAGTTGGATAGCTGCTTTTTCCACTAAAATAACAGAACACATTTCAGATGCTTTGGACAGTAGAGATTTGTCCACTGGTCACAGATTCTGGTTTCATGGTCTGGTATAATGAGCTGGACCTTCCGATGCAGAATAAACAATGTGAAATCTATACTGGCACTGCAAATATTTTTTCTTCTGGTGGATGAACTGTCATTGTCTTTTACTTTGTATGTGAACAGCACATTTCAAATTCTCCAAGACAGACCAACGGATCCTTGAATCCAGGACTGCCATGAGTATTCTTACCGAGGGAGTCAAAAACACTTCATTCACTGCAGGAAAGATTTAGATTATAATATCCACTTTTAAATAATGGGTAAATTTCAAATCCATAGCCCAAATCACAAACCATTCACTGCAGTCTGCAATAAGTCTTTGTGGTTTAAATTAATCCTCTAATTGACACGAATCCTCTTGGCTTTTTGCGCCTGGAGTTACTATCAGAATATAATTTGCCTCCTTGTGTGCAGAGCAGTGATTTGCATAACAAGTTTTATTATTACTCCCAAGTAATCGTGCAAGGAGCTGTATTTTAAATATTAACGTTTACCAAGAAGCTCAAGATGTTTCACTGGTTTAATTCTTACATGTCCCAGTCCAGTTTTTTAGAAATAACTGTCCTTTTTAATTCCTTATTTTCTCTTTAAACCTATAGCACGATGTACAGGATTCTCCTAATACACCCTGTGGTAGATTTAACATAATCTGTGTGTGGGTTTTTGTCAGTTTTAGCTGCACATGTCTGTTTGTACAAAGATTAGAGAGGAGACCTGAGCCAGAGCCAGAGCAGAACAGTAAAACTAGGAGCTGTGCATTAAGTTTCTCTGGTGTGTCTCTAGGCAGCTCTGAATAACAAATGCTTTGGCTGCATAGTGAAAGTTGGGCAGGTGTTGGCTCTGATAAAATGTTGTTCGTAGAGCTCCGACTTTCCTGTAGTAGCCTGGGGAATACCGGAGCTGACGGCTTACTCACATCACAAGGTTCCCCCAGAATTAATTACCTCTGACTAGAAGCTTATGTTCTAAGTGCCGCTTGTGATTCTGATGAGAAACGGGAGTTCTCCATTTACCTCACGCTGCAGGAGAGGACATTCAGTGAGTTTAATCAGAGCTATAAAACCATCCCAACGGTCTACACAAGTCAGACGGTTAATTTTACAGAATGTTGCTATTTGAATTTTATCAGTATAATGAAATTGAAGTGTTGTTGAGAAACTAATTTTGAGTTTTAAAACAATTGTAAAACAGTTGCATGAATAATGGTTTGAAAAGCATCTTCAAAAAAACATCTTCATTCAGAACAGAATCATACCTCTATTTAACAGTTTAATGCTTCAGGCATTGTTTTTGCTACAGACTATAAAGAAGTGGTCAATGGGAGTGTGATGCCAAATTTCATAATAGAAATAAGAATGTATTTATGGACAAAAAAGCAAAATAAAGTAACTAGAATCATGTAGACCACATTAATACAAACATTTTAAGACCAAACTTAAAATGCTCCCTGCAGCAGTTACAAAGAGAATGTGAAAATTTTTCAGTGTAAAGTCAATTCTCTTTTTTATTTGTTTATTTTTGTTAAAGTATATGAAGAGTAACACAAACATTGCAGATGACTTTATAGTGTCAATCTATTTCTTACTAAATTCCAGCGCACACAAGACTTGGACGCCATCATAATTATGCATAGTTTTCATGCATCATTTCATTATCCTTTAGATGGAGGAGACTCTTGCATGATTATTAGGTCAATACTGACAATATTTCTTCTCATTTAAAAGACCAGGCAAACTAGATATTTAATTAGAATTCAAGCTTTAAGTTCCTCACACACTGCTAGGTAACCACTGGGCTGTGGGATGATGTAAAAGGGTTAAAAATGTTTTTGCCTTTTTTTTTTCTCTAAATTCTTTGAGCATTACAGAATCATCTGTATGCACGATTGACAGCTGCAGTAGAAAGGAGCTACTTTATATGCTAATTAAGCAGCTTTTAACTCAGCTCAGCCTGAATCAGTCTTTCTATACGTTTTGTAAATGATCCTTGCTGTTCTTGGACATATACAATGATAAAACTGGGCCTAGCCACAATACATCTTCGTCTTATCATTTAGGAATTGTAATTAATAGAATTTATGTTTAATGCTGACTTCTGCTTCAGCTTTGGTAAGATTTGATAAGCCTGCTGTTTAAAATGTTAATGATCCTTAACAAAGCACAAATGCTCACTTATAAACTCCTACCCCTTCTGTGCTGCCTTATACAAATATTCATTGACCAACTAATGTGTCACTGACAGGCAGACAGCTAATCGTTCACTGACATCCATCTATAAGGGCCAGTGCACTCCACTGTAGTCTAACACTTGCTTATATTTACACAGTGTGAACGAGGACCACATCACAGGGAGAACATGCACACTCACACACTCACACACCCAGCCACTCTGCACATTCATTTTACTACCTACTACTTATGCATGAATATCACTTTTTTGCAGCACTGACAAAGTTCATGGGGCAAATAAAATGAAATTGGTCTGGTGCTACAGATAATGTATTTTTGGTCATTTATTCTTTGATTTATTTATAATACAATTTAGCATAGCTCATTATATAACCCTGTAGATTTTTCTAGTTCAAGGGTCATTAACCAAAAACATATTTTATGGTATTTTTAAAATAAATTATAACATATGTAGATAATTATTGTAAATTTTGCTCATGGTAACCTGCAATACAGGGATAAAATGGACGGAATTGAAAGTTCAGGGTGCAGCGACAGGAAAGGATTTTTCTGAGCTCTCAGAAAATGTAGGACAATACATGGTTAGTCAAACATTCATGAATTCTAAGTAAGCTAATGATAAGGAAGACCCATAGATTAAAAGATTATTAACTGTCAATGATAAATCAAATATTGTACATTTCATATCTTGTTAAAATGTCTTAATGATTTTATAATTTTGTGTTTTTGATTTTTTTTTTCCTGAGCCGTTTGTGAGCCCCAGCCTGCACCACACCAACACCAGCGTGAGGGTCAGAGATGATTGCCCCGTTCAGTCCACTGATGAGGAGAATTGATGGCAGCGGAGTGGAGTGAACGAGGATTGAGAACCAGCTCCACTTCACATGAGCTGGTATGTGGATTTATTAAAGGTTTGAGCCCCTGAGGGTGTAAGCCAGGCTGCTGTCCCCTCTGATGAAAACCTGCAAATGAAGAGGTAATTCAGTGGAACCATAAATCTTTTGTCTTTTAGATAAATGGTTTACTCTCCAAGGACATTCTCGTACAAACACACCGTGCAGATGAAGAATATACCGTATTGATTGAAATTTATTTCTTTGTTTCTTGAGTGCAAATAGGAGGCAACAATTGTGATACCTGAAAAATTGATCAAGTTTCCAATAAATTCTTAATAAATAATGTAGACCAGTGCTTTTCCAGTACTGCCATAGGCAATATTGCTCAGCCAAAGTTAATGGTGGAAAATAAATACTGAAAAATAATTATGCAAAATAACAATCAGAGTCTAGATAAAACTGATCCAATCCAAACGGTAAAGAAGTAGATAGATACTTTATTTATCCTGAAGAAAATGCATTTTTCGGCAGCAACAATGGAACATAATAATAATAATAATAATATTACAGCATTTAATTAATAATTTAGCCGTATATCAATCTCTGCACTTTTGTGGTTCGTTTTGTCTTTTCATGTTTCCTGTAATGAACCATTTCTGATTATCATCAATTGTTGCTACTAACTCAATAGAAATGCAAATCCTGGAATGGTGTATGATGTAAGATCTGTGTGTTAATCAGCATTTGTACTACTCCTATAATTTGAGAACCTATTATAAATAATGCATGAAATTAAATGTAAATTAAAGCTACAATAAGTCAAATAAATCATTCCCATGGAACCAAATAGTACTTGTATTAAAAACAAAGGAAAAGCGAAAGCTTTACAGGTCTGTTAAATAAAAATCTGTATTAATAAATCAGTATTAATTCAGTGTAGCAATAAATGGTGTATGATGTAAGATCTGTGTTTACCACCATCTGTGCTAGTCCCATAATTTGAGAAGCCCTCATAAATAAAGTATGCAGTGAAATACAAATCAAAGCCACCAAGCTGTGAAAGCCACAATTTGAAATTCAGCATTTTAGTGCACACACAGATAGTAAAAACAAATCATTTTCATGTGACCATGAGAAAACCATTTCTATTCATCACTCTGTCAAATTTGTGAATTAATTATATTTGAAGTTCAGATTAGATTCACCATCCGCTGATTTGGCTTATTCCAAGTCAAGGTAACTCAGCCCTGCACATGTGAGGGGCGATCCCCCAACATCACTCCCAATAATGGCTTTAAACTGTGTCAAGGTGACGATGAATTGGATGCACTGAGGCACAGCATGATGTAATATTAGTAATGGCCATTGCTCTGTAAACAAATGTACATGTCTACTCCTACTCCATGGGCTGCTCCACTGCAGAGCTACTCTTCTGAAATAAAAAAATATGGCCAGTAGTCTGCACAGCAAAATCAGGTCTGCTGGAGCATAAATAGTTTTCATTTTTTAGATGATAGTAGAACCACTTGAATAGTGAGCAATCTCCTGCGCATTTATTTGCATGAATTTGAATATTTGTTGCATATAAAAATATTGAACTGTAATTTTAATCTGGCTCCATAAATGCATACACTGATATCTTTAATAATGGTTATTTGGAAAAATAGCTCATTAAATCTTCTGTCACTAGTCATTCATCATACCACGGTAGCTGTATTGTACATAATAAAACTTTAAGCACTCCAATTTTGCTCATGTTGTGCACTGGCAATAAAATATGCATGGAGGGTATATTGGATTCAATTTGTGCTTGCTATTACAGTGTAGAAGCCACCGTATCCACACAAATGAACCAGGAATATGACTAAAGGGACTAAATAATGACATCTTTGGGGTAATATTATTGATGTGGGAATTTTTCAGGGGGTAACAACCAAGATTCAAGACCTGACAGATAATTGATCAAGGAGCCAGTCCAATTATTTGAGTGCTTGGCTTGGGCACTCACTCATTGATTTGTTAATATCAGGTCAAAACGAGGCACCAATGACACATTTATAAAGATATGCAATCACCTCAGATACTTAGGTCCAGGCAAATACTAATAGAGAGCTCCAGACTGCATTTCAACATTTGTTTTTCTATCACAAATATGTTTAACACACCAGAATTCTTCTCTCAAGCAGAAAACACTCTCTTCCACCTTGTGAAATCATGTGTAATACAGGAAGAGGTCTACTGTGTCTACTCCATACACCATGAGATTCATTTGGATAATTTCAGTCCTGGCGTCTCAATGGAACTAAAGGTAAAAGGTAAATGCAAACTACTGCTTCATGAGATCACAAGGCGGAACAGAGTGTTTTACGCTTTGGAGATGTCGACAGACTAATAATGCAGGATTACTCAAACATATTTGAATGAAATTAAACACAACTCCAGGTATGTTTTTGAGGCAATTATAATATGGCTAATTGCTCACAAGAGTCAACTTTGCGTAATGTAGGACCTTCAAGTCAACTTATACTTATGTGTTTGTTACAGATTTATTTGTAATTGGCATGTATATTTTCATGGGGTTGTATAGAAAGCCAAAATACACGATAGTTGGATTAAAATAAGATTAAAATGTTCATCTAAAGAAAACCTACTTCATAAAATATTGTTGTTGCTGCAATATTGGCAACAGCAATAATTGGTATAGTAAAAACTCCATATAGTATATACAGAAAGAAATCTAGCTGACTCAGTATTTGTATATTAGAAATACTGTGTTATTATCAAAATTGTTTATATATTGAGTGTCCCTACTCTGCGTAGTAGAAGGTAGTACGTGATTTGCTTATTGAGCCTGGAAGGGAAACATAAAATGAAGGTTCCTGTGCTTCCAGGCATATTCATAGTCAAGGTCTCAGTATTGTTGAATTGCAAAACACTGCATAAACCTGCAGTGTGTACAATTTCTGTCAGTCACTAAATAAATATTTTAAAACTGCCCTTCAATATTTGTAACTACAGTACTTTGAAGTTACTCAGTCTTCCCTATAGAACTAAAACATCATCCCAAGCACGAGTGAGCTTTGCACTATTCCCCCATCACTGCCCATGCCCCTGTACGACCAGTGGAACAATACAATCTGCAGACATAGAGCGATCCAGCAGCACCATGAACACTTCTCTGAATGACACAAGGCTCGAAATCCCAATATGACAAGACATCAGAGACACTATAGAGGAAAACTAGAAGTCTCTAAAAGGAAAACTATATCAAAGACACTGGTCCTCTTTTCAGGGATAGAAATGGTTTTAATTTTTATTATTGACTTGAAGAGTTTTATTCATTAGTTTTAGAAATATTCTTCGATGATTCTGCATTCTCAAGCAACTAAACTTTAACCAACCACCTGTATTTTCCAAAGTTTTCTTGCCCCAGTGCCAAACCTCAGATTCAAGTAGCAAATTGTAATGTTAAAAAATATGGAAAAGGAAATTACATAGATACAGCTGATTGCATTAGTGATAATTCAGTTTGTATATTTATATATCTTTATATATATCTTTAAAATATATATCTTTATTTATATATCTATTTTGTGATTAATTACTTTTATTAAATGTTCTTTCTTTTGTGTCTGATTTTATATTACAACAAAAATTGACCGGAACATAGACTATTTTTTTAAATTGCTATTTAAAATTTTGCAATCTTGGAAACACTTGACTGACCAGCTTTGTTTTTCTTCTGTGATATCAAATATTCAAGGCTCTTTTCCTTCTGTCTGTTTCTCCACTGTTGAGTAAAACCCCAGTAAACATTATTAAACACCTCTGCAAGCAGTAGCAAAGTTTATTTCCACTATAGTGAGCTGGCATTTCCTCACCACTACATCTGCTGTTCCCAGCCACGGGAGGACAAACGCCTTTTGGCAGACTGCACAACAGAAGTGACTAAGCTGCCAACAGGGATCACTGGAGAGGTGACAAATTAGAGTTTGTTAATAATGCAATGAAAGGAATGTGCAGTAAAAAGATCCATTTGCATCAACATTGAGAGCTTCTTATCTTTAGTTGCTTTGGCCTCACGGGAGCAAGTGACAAATAATTGATTTTGGGTGAGGACCACACTTTTATGCACAATCCTAAGTAAGTCAGTCATGGATTTTGTAGAATGAGGTAACCGTGCATCCTATAAGGCTCTTGTGTATCTGTTTGTGATGGTGTAGAAACATTCAGTTGAAACATTTAGGTCTTTTTCTGGCCACAAATTGATGATTTAACGCAAGGGGTTGTGTGAAAGTTAACATGCAGAGCCCAGTCAGAGACCTCACCACACCAGGAGGTCCACCTGCTGCGATTTCTATGATTGGAGTGAGAGTTTTTGGGGAAGTTGACTGAAGTAAAAAACCAAAAGTAAACCAGTACGCTTGAGAAACAACATTAATAAGGCACTACCAAAATTAAACCAGTACGCTTGAGAAACAACATTAATAAGGCACTACCAAAATTAAACCAGTACGCTTGAGAAACAACATTAATAAGGCACTATGTAAGTTTTTAAAACCTTTTCTCCACTGAGATGATAATACCTACTTGTTACGATCCAGCTTGGCTATGGTGTGGGAAATAACAAAAAACACCAAGGTGGAAAATGGAATAAATAAGTAAGGTTTAATTAACAGGTGTGTAAAAGGTTTAACTTAACAAAACATGGTAAAATATGTACATAAACTAAACCAAGTAAAGAAACAACACAACAGATTTAACATAAAACAAGTTTTGTGCTAAAACGGGTCACGTGAGTTCCCAAAACAAGTGATTAACTAAGGGACACAAAAATAAACCAAAACCACGAATGTCCCAAAGAAAACCACAAACCTACAAACAGAATCGAGTGACCAAATCAAAAGGCACAAAAGAGAAAGAACTAAACAAAACCGAGTGTCTCAACACACAAAATTCACATACCAGCACAAACACAGAGTGACGGACACAAATGATACACAATGGCAGACTGGCCACAAAGGCCACAGCCCTGAACAGGAGCTGTGATCTTCTTAAATAGGGGGAGGAGGCTGGAGGCGGGGCCAGGTGCAGAGGTGCTCCACCAATCAGGGACCAGAGCTCAGGCAGCAGGAACAAAATAGCAGCAAAATACACAAAAACACAAACTGAAGGCCTGGGGCCGTAACAGTACTTTTATGTATTTAGTCATATTAAAAAGAAGGCTACGAGTTAGTTCTTCAACTCCCCAAATGTGATGTGTATTCTGCATGTCTGACACAAGTTTACACGTGTTTTCCTTCCTGCATTACAATGTCCCATGAATGGGCCCGTGTGAAGTGGTGAACCAAAACCTCCCTTAGCAAATGACCGTCTGCCTTTTGTTTAACCTCTGTAAGGTCCATAACCTCCTCTCACTCCTGAGCAGAGACAGCGAGGTTTAAATCATTCAAAGACTCGTTCACATCGCTGCCTCCACCACATCCACCTTGAAGTGACTCTTGACCTGAAGAACAAAACAACAATGTTCTTTTCTGCCCCACGTTAATCTTAGATGTAGTGCTTTACTGGAGGTCGTGCGCCTGAAAGGATATGCAAAGCAGCCTGAGAAATTAAAGCATATTTGATATTGTATGTTAATTCAAGGTCACATTGTGCAGAAAATGTACTGTACTTTGTTATAAATGATGGAGACATAAGTGCTTATTCTAGAGGCATATTTTATTTTCCATTTGGACGCTCAAATACACTTCTAAGAGTAATAAAAATGATTGTAGAGTTATTTCTTAAACTGGGCATGTATATTCTTGTGGGTTGTCATGTCTTTAAAAGTGAACTATGTCACTTTTTTGGTGGAGGGTGGAGAGATGTTATTGCTTTGTCAAAAATATTCCCCAGTGTGGCATTCAATTTATCCATTTCCACCGAGAGATGATGCCGATCACGATATGTACAATATGTGTCATACTGTGGGACATTTCAGGCAAACCAGTGACTTCTCCATAGAGACAAGTAGGTAAAAGTCACCCATGCCTTCAAATACAATATATCATTATCAATTCAAGGGTAATCGGATAACCTAAAATGCTTTAAGTGAATTAAACGTAACCATGGATGATAGTTTGTCTGCTCTGACCATCTGGCTGCTGACTTGCCCCAAACCCTCAATATTAAGTGTAAGAAAATTGAAGACAATTAAAAAGCGCCCTAAAATGAATGATGAATCTATGTGTACAGAAATGAAACACTAGGGCTTAAAGCTGTAAAAAAGCACTCATGTGTTGCAGAGGTTAATAGAATCTGCTCTTTCAAATGTAAAATACCTGATATACATCTATTACAGAGCATCTAATCCATCACATTGATTTGATGTTTTATCCAGTGTTGCTCTTTTTAAACGTTAAACTACTATTTGTTCTGTATGACATGTTTTAATCTGCAGTGATTAACAGTGTGTGTACGGTGGTGTATAATAGGGACACATCAAAGAGCCTCTCTGGGATTGGCCATTGTGTACGTATGGAGGTGGATGAAGTCACCATTACTGCTAATAGGCCCAAGCCTCTAATTAAGAGATACTGTAGAGATCTTGTACTGCAAACTGCAACCTTGTTTGGTGAAATGCATGCAAAAAGCACATTATTTATTTTATATGTTTAAGTACAAAGATTCTCAGAGATTTGCCTGATAAATATTCAGCAGATCTGCCACTGCTGTCTAACAACTCTAAATAATCAATTGTTTGTTCTCTGAAGACCAAATGCATGCAAAAAGCGCATTATTTATTTTATATGTTTAAGTACAAAGATTCTAAGAGATTTGCTTGATAAATATTCAGCAGATCTGCCACTGCTGTCTAACAAAGGCAACTCTAAATAATCAATTGTTTGTTCTCTGAAGACCTAACATAATTACAGCTGATTGGACTACTACAGGTGGGCTGGTTAACCCCCTCACTGCAGCCTTCTATTCCAAGACTGTGCAGCCTCTATGATTATGGCCATTTGACCTATTTGCACAGAGGTTTGTCTAAGCTCACACCATGAACACAGCTATTTCAGTAACTATCACTTGCAATTAAAAAATTAACTTTTGATTGAATAATTGAACTGAAAACAAAAATAGGCCTATTTATTTACAGGTTTTAATAGTGTAAAGCCTCACAAATACATGCTGTCGGGTAAATTATTAAATTATCTGCTTTAAGGGACGTTTTTTTCGTTTAAGCCACGCAAGTCAGAGCTTGTGAATTGAGGCCAGTTATGTGTCTTAGCCCGTTCCCGTCCATTTTGAAAGGGGCAGCTTGTTGCGCACGCTCTCTGGGTGCTCTTTAATTAGTGCGCGCTCTTCGGTGGCGGGGGAGGCGGCTGGGCAGCTCGTTACAGCGCAGCACACTACAAACTTGTGCGGCTGAAACTTTGACTAGCGCCGTTCAATTTTCATCGCTCAAATCCTTTAAAGTAGCGTTTATGTTGCTCAGGAAAGCCCCTCATGTCTGACGAAGGAGAAGAAAGCGATGGTGGGAGAGCGCGTCTCTCGGAGTCTCCCTCCACGCCACGGTCCCTCAGTCATCCCCGAGGATCTCCTTCCTCTCCGCGGCCCCTGGACCTCTTCTCCTCCGCTTCACCGCTGCTTGGAGATACGGACCCACCGTATCTCGCTTCTCCGGAGTGTCTCAACCCATCATTAGAAAGCAAGGACCCGGACTACTCCACACAATTTACACCTCCAAAGTTCCAGCAGCCCACTGAGGACCCGAGCTGTCCTATTGCTTCGCGGCAGGATGCGCGTCTAAATGCGGTATACGACCACTACGATGACCCGTTCCCCAAATGGAGAGGTCGTGGCGCGGCGAACGCGGAGCGCTTTCAGCACCGCGGACAGAGATTGCACCGTGGCCCGGAGCTGTCGGACTATGGAAATCACTATGGTGGGGACCAGACAGATGCAGACTTCAGAACAGAAAGCCGCCAAACGTGAGTTAACCACAACTTTTAATCTTACAACTGTACCCAACAAAATGGGTCAGAAAACACAAGAGTGATTTGAATGACCACATAGAGCCACTAAACTCATTGTGAACATAAGCCACTTGTTCTGTGTGTAAAGCAGCAGCAGTCATACTGAAACAGCTTTATTTACAGAGGTTATAAGCACTAGAATAAGGTTTAGCGTCTTTGAGCTTCTAGTGCAACTGATTTTTTTTTTTTTTTTTATTAAAGGCAAGTGGAGACAACATTTAATATTTTACAGGCATTTTAATCAAAACGTATATTATGTAACTTGCTAATTTAGTTGAACAAGATGACGTATATCCTTTGATAGTATGTCATGCCTGTCATGTGACATATACTTTCAGTACATCATGGGGGTTGGGTTTAAGGAGTTTGCCCTTGTGCTGAGAAGTCTCTTGATTGGTTCCTTTCCATGAATGCATAATCAGTCAACAGGGATGTGCTCTGAGGAGAGATAAAATTGTGAACAAAGCCTGTCAGGAAGTAAACTAAAGAAATTGGTTGCAGCCAAGACACCAAAACAATACAACTTTAATTACAAACACAACACACAATCACTAAAGCCTGATGGGGACCGGGTGCCATTTTGCAGTCCCTGTGTAACTCTTCCATATGTTTAATTATAAGCACTTGAAGGCTGAGTGCACCAGAGCTGTCTTGTGTAATAGACAAAGACGGTTAATGGATATTCATGTTGGCCTGCCAGTCTTCACAATCACATATTGAGAATAGCAGGCCCAGTGTCTGCTCTTTGATCTGCCCTGGTCTGCTGCTTTGATTTGCCAGAGTTGGGTTTTAAAGGCCCAGAATGAGAAGAAACTATGGACTGTATCTCCTGGAACATGAACATGTCTGAAATGTGCTGTGGATACTACCTTTGATCTGTGCAATTTGCAATTTGCTGCTTGAAAGAATATTGAAACAGAGAGAGAGAGAGAGAGAGAGAGAGAGTTGTGGGTACCACTCAGACACTATCCACAAAATCTGATTAAGTGTAAAATCATCACCAAGTCCTGTGAACATGTTGGTGTGCTCAGATGTTATTTTCTTCTCTTCCTTTCAAAGTTGGTAGTTAGCCAAATTACTGAACAAAATGACAGACTTAATCGTTTGGAATGTTGGTGGATTTCTGTGTGCATATTGCATATTGCAATTCCCATACTTACCCTGTTTTATTTAGAATTTGAGTGCTTGTCACAGTACGGTGCATTCCTCTCATCATTATCCCACTTGTAATTGTATTTTGATTAATGCATCTTGAAGTAAACTTAATTTGATTTAACTCTACATCTCAGTGTTACTATTCATCACACAGTTATTTAAGATTCATTTGCCATTTTCCATGTGAACACTATTTGCACAACACCATTTTTAACATGGTGCCATTGGCTGTTATTAGCTTAAAGGGCCTGTGTCATTTTTTTCCACATGTATCTCAGTAAAATCTGCCCCAGTGCAGATATATTATATAAGCAGCTCTTGACGTCAAGATATCTATATTGCGTGCCAGCTGCATCTAATTATAGGCTGTTATATTGTCTGGTAATCAGGAAGTGCGCACTAGCATGCAAGTAACACACATTTGGGGTATATACTTTCCAAAGCAGACTGGTTCCGTGATTTTACCTAATCACGACATATGCAGCAAAATGAGATGATTGGATAAGAGAGAACACAGCTGAGACGAAAACAAGATGAAACAGATCTAAGCAGAAAATAATAATTTCTCTCCAAACACTTCTTGTGACAAACCGTATTTCCCGTGATAGCAACTTGAGCTGACATGCTTATCAAAACAAAGCTAACGCATGTTAGCAACGGCTGTTTCCTGTTTATTTATACACAGTATAAATAAGTGCATAAAAGGCTGACAATAAACAATAAACTGGAAGTAGTTGGTGTTTCTCTAGTATTGGCCACGTCTCACAGTGCCACAAACTTGGAAGCACTAAACATCTCGAATTGCTGAGATCAGTCTTATAATTTAAAAATATAATTCAGGTACAATTTAGATTTTAAGAAATGTGTTATATTTGAGTGATATCAGTTGCTCACATATCAAACCCTTGTCCCTGGCCCCATGGCCATGCCTGATCAAAGAAATACAGGACACATTTAACACAAATGATGCTGTGTCGGTCTGGACCAGGGCCACACAAAACATGGCTGACTTATGAAACACTGACACTATGAAACACTTTGCTGATGTGTATTTATCTCCATCATATTTTTCCTGACTCTAATGTTGCAAAAACATGATGCAACTAAATTGTGTTCTCAGATCAGCATCTTAAATGGTCAGTGATAGATGGAAGAGGAGAGAGTAAAAGATGGAATGTAGCTATTCATTACATGGGGATGAGGTTATCTAAATGGGCTGGCAGCCAGACTGTCTCTGCTTTTATTTGGACTATTCTATTGTTTACAGGTTTGCATAGGCAGTGGTCTTACGAATAATGTAATATAAACTATTCTGTATATATGTAAATGATGTAGTTAGGTAGTTATTGGCGATTGGTAAGTATACAGTTTAATCAATAGTGTCATTTTTAGGCACAAGGCGTAACCGACCAAACTGATGATTGAGCATCTAGTGAAACCTTTGAGAAAATAACATTTCTGCTTCATAAAAAAAAAATAAAAAAAAATCAGTTTATATTTAATTAAGATATTGAGGTAATTCCCCTTTTCCACATGATTGTTGTTCATTAAATGTAAAATAACAAGCCTTGTCTGGTTTCACTTTCTCAACACATTTGTCTCTATATCTGGTCTGTAAGTTGCATTACCCTTTCCATACTGTGCATTCATTACTGTGAAAGACAGGCTCTGTGCTATTGACTGAGAGCCCAAGGGAAACTATACTTATTGTGTAAATCTTTTATACCCTTAATCACACTGACAACGCAATGTTACACTGCAGTTCTTGGCCTCCTCCTCCTGCAGAGCCTTGGTCGGCTCCTCTCTTCATCTTCTCACTTCCTCCATCCTCTGACACCCCCAGGGAATATTTTCTCCATGAACGCATTTCCATTTTCACCTTTTTACTTTCTCTGTCCAGTGCGTAAAGCCACACACACAACATATGCCTCCAAAGTGACTAGAATTACAAGTAGCTCTATATCTAGAAATGCCAGCCTGCTTTTGTAATAGTTCGGTTGGAGGTCACTAACCAATTCAAGGAAAGAAAATAGGGTGTTGTATTGACATAGTCGGCAAGCTTATAGATAATGCTTTTGATTGAATAAAACATCCTCTTTTTGTTTGGCTTTTCTTTCAGAGAAGTCAGCTTATCAAACACATGTCTGTATTGACTTGACAGTGTTTTGATAGCTGTCCCCTCCTGCTGCAGCCATCCTCATCATTCATCTGGACTCAGAATGGACACAAACATGAAATGTATTTAAGAAGTTTTCATACATGGGATGTTTTCAGTGAAAAATATATTCTACTAGTTGCAGGCATGGATGAATTTGCCAGTTTAAGTTTGAGTTTGACACATTCTTTAGTCCACTAATTGCCCTAAAAGCCCAATGCACTTACTTAATGATCTCACTTTTTCTGAGCAACAGAAAACTGATTTGAATATTAATTTAATATTTTTGACATCAAATCCCCTACTGATGCCACTACACTACAAGAAGCCTCTGGTATTTGTTCCCTCTCATATTTCACCTCTGGGAGATTTTCTTCTTCACAAAGAGCTGTGCTAGATAAGTCTCACAAGAATCCTGTTCTGTGAAAGAAGTCTACAGACGCCTGCTAAAATATGTCACGGCCCCACAAAAGTCATTACAGTGCACAGAGATATTGACGTGGATGTTCAGCTGTTCTGTCCTGCTGGGTCATGGCACTCTGTCATTTGCAATTTTTAAAGGGCCTATATTGTGCTATTTTCTGTTATAATGCTGTTGCTTGATCAAAAACATATCTGAAGTTGTGTTTTGTTTCATTCACACAGTTTTAACCCACAAATCATGCATATTTAGCCTGGGTTTACTTAAACAGAATACGCTCTGTTCCACCTTGTGAGGTCATGTGGTAATAAAGGAAGTGCTCCACTGTGTTTTGAAAGTCCATGCACCTTCACTACAATCATTTGGATGATTTCAGCCCTGGAATTGCCAGTATCTACTGAACAAAAGGTAAAAGGTAGCTGATAAGTTGGAAACAACTTGGCATCACAAGGTGGGACAAAACATTTTGAGCATTTTAGAGATGTAGACAGACTAATAATAAGGAGTTGCGCAAACATGTGTGTATGAAATATAACATGTTTTTAAGGAGGTAACAGTATAGCATTACCTAAAGCTGTATATTGTGCATAAGGTTTTGGTCTCAGGTTTTGGTGCGTAGGACTAACATTGGCAGCCACTGATTGGAATTTGCCGATGTGATGCCAATAAAGTCAAGAGCATAATTTCAATAGTGTCAATCAAAGGCTGACCTGGGTTACACTTGCTGTGAGCTTTGACCTGTTTTATTGTGCATTGATCTAGGGGTAGATTTTCAGCACTTCTTTATTTGTTCTCTGGGGTGTCTGAAGTGTCTCTGACTTGTCTTGCCTTTTTTGTTGGTCACATCCGCCATCACCCATTAAGTAACAGTAATTGGTTAATTTTCTTCTTAAACCTATTGTCATGGATTCTAATGATCCAGCTGTCTTTTCCGCTTGAGTGCTTTGTTCTTATATGTCACTTTCCACTTCCTCCCACCATCTTATTAGCCCCCAGTAACACATGCGTTTTTCCATTTGCAGGGTGGAGGCCATGCACCGGAGGCACACCACACTGCGGGAGAAAGGGCGTCGCCAGGCTGTGCGCGGCCCGGCCTACATGTTTAATGAGCGAGGGTCTGCGCTCACTGCAGAAGAGGAGCGTTTCCTAGACGCTGCTGAATATGGAAATATCCCTGTAGTGCGTAAAATGCTGGAGGAGTCTAAAACTCTCAACTTCAACTGTGTGGACTACATGGGCCAGAATGCCTTGCAGCTGGCTGTAGGAAACGAACACCTGGAAGTGACAGAACTTTTACTAAAGAAAGAGGGTTTGGCAAGAATAGGTGACGGTCTGCTTTTAGCTATTTCCAAGGGATATGTTCGCATTGTGGAGGCTATATTGGCACACTCAGCATTTGGAGGGGGTTTGCGCCTGGCTGTGTGCCCAATAGAGCAGGAGATGCGTGACGATGACTTTTACGCCTATGATGAAGATGGGACACGTTTTTCCCATGACATCACCCCGATCATACTGGCCGCTCACTGTCAGGAGTATGAGATAGTGCACATCCTGTTGACTAAAGGGGCTCGCATAGAGAGGCCCCATGACTACTTCTGTAAGTGTGACGAGTGCTTGGACAAGCAGAAGAAGGACTCTTTCAGTCACTCGCGCTCCAGGATGAATGCTTATAAAGGACTGGCCAGCGCTGCGTACTTGTCCCTGAGCAGTGAGGACCCTGTGCTAACTGCATTGGAGCTCAGCAATGAACTGGCAAGACTGGCCAACATCGAGACTGAGTTTAAGGTACAACTCTTTCACTTTTATTCTCAAAAAACTGTCAGTAAAAATAATCTGTTATTTACAATATAGTTCTTAATGAATGAAATAAAGAACGACATTATGCTGTGTACCAGAATTGAGCAATAATGATTTTATGGTCAGCTGACACCATCTTGGCAGTGTGAAGTCACACTTTCTGCTGGAAAAATCTATAAAACTACTTAAATGTCCATGTGGTACTGTGTTATCCCTGGTGACACGTGACCCTTGTATACCAGTGTCTTTTTGAATCCTAGCATTTGGAATAGTCGTCAGTGGTGATTTTGATATCTTACATAGAAAAAAAGCTGCTGTCTGTTATCTCCAATTTGTCCTACAGCATGACACTTGATATTTCCACACCTCACTGTCGTCTTTTTTCTGCCCTGTGTTTGTCGTGTGTCTGCTCTGCTTGTCATTCACTTCCTTTTCTGCTGAAAAGTTAATAAGAGGGGCTCACCTGAGGGAGCGCGCAAGTGCTAGAGCTCATCTGTCTCATTACCATCTCATTATCACTCCTACATCGAACATTTTATTTGTTTCCCTCTCTGTATAAATAACTTTAAAATATGATGCAACATTTGGTAATAGATAGTTTTGTCTGGATGTGACACTTAAAATGTCGTGAAAGTGGCATATAATTAGGAAAAGTGACATTTAAACACAATGGCTAAATATTTGTCAACTTCTCATAAAATGTTGAAGGAAGAGGTTGCCAATTCTTTCCAAGGTTAAAATCGGCCATTGTTGGATTTTGAATGAATAAATCAAGTCTAACCATGTTTTTTGTTATAATTCTAAAAACAACAAAGGCTGAGCATGTAAAACTGTTCCTGAGAGAGAAGTTAAAACCTTCTCTAGTGTTTATCTTCAAACAGCTTATGTTTTAAGTCCCTGTTCTAGTTTCCCATAAGGCTTAGTGAAAGTAGTCTATGAATGTTTAAGATGAAACCCTCAGACTGACAAACTTGACAATACTCACTGCAAAAGTACTGCAAAAGTATTGTATAACAAAAATTATCTTTTATCATACCACCTTTCAATAGTGCTGTTGCTACTACATACAATACTACATGTTTTAAGCGTAATTTAAACACACACACTTGCATACCAAATACATTTTCCTCAAAGCTTCAGGTAAATGTAAAAGTATTTTGTTTCCTCCCATGTCTAACCAACAGTGCTGTAAAATGAGGCATGCTGTGTCTCCATAGTGGTCCTGCCAGTCCACTGACAGCACAGCTCCTGGCCTGCCCCATCCCCATGTGCCTGTCCCTCTGCTCACTCATCTGTAACACTCTCACTCGGCTCTGTCTCCATTTTCAATCTCACAACACTACTCCTTCCCTTTATCTCACGCTTGGGGCAGCAGCCACATTTTGTGAATTATGATTGGATTTTCTCGTGTGTGTTAGTGAGTGTGTACCTCTCAAGTCACTCAAAGGGTAAATATTATCGATTATGGAAACATCGCCAAACATACCACCTGTTGCTGCACTCCTAAAGGAATTGCAGCAGGCATGAGATAGCGTAGTATTTTATTTCTCTGCACCTTAAGGCAAAATATACCAAATAATGTGTAGGTTTTTACCTCTGCGTCCCTAAAGGGCAGAGTTGGTTCCCAGTTTAAGTGTGTGAATCAATTCCGTCCCGAGGTGAGCGATATGAGGGGAAAAAAGTCATATTGTGAATTGCTCAGAGCCTTGGTAGTAATCTCGATTTGATCATGATTTATGAGCCTTATATTGGCTTTAAGAGTTAACTATGTAAAGGTTTCTTATTCTCATGAGGTTTACTTACCTGAGTGGTTAAGTCTGACTCTCACACAGACTTGACCAGTGAGAGGAGGAGGAGGGTACAGATGCTCCGCGTAAGAATGAGTAAAAGCTCTAAATCTCAGTTATAAAATGTCTCCCTACATTGGCACATCACCACAGGGTCTTGTCTTCTTAATTTATAATAATTATTTTATCACCCACCCTTCACATCAGATTATTTGATGTAGAACAACTTTTCATAAAACCTTGGTAATTATTTTTATTCAACTCAAATGTGTTAGATATACACAGGAGAAAAGCGAGCAGTTTTCATGAATCATTTTTGCTTTATGCAGTCTGGCACCATCGCTGATTAGGAGCTGGCGTACAGGATGTTTGTTTGCAATGACCAGTCCAACGCTCCAGATTAGCCTGCAGTCTCGCAATAAACCAATATGCATAATGAAATTGGCACCGAATGAGTTTTAGTAGATGGCTGTCAACATAAACGCTAGATTTTGCCTTACATAGGTAAACCTCATTTAATAAGAAAGTATCTTAAATGAAAGTGCTATTGTGAAATGACTCTAACATTGACTATAAATGGTGTATGTTGAAGCATAGACCAACATAATATAATATAACATAATATAACATAATAAAAGGTCAGTGTAAAGAAGCCCATTAATGTTAAGTCTGAGATATGCATCTGTTCCATAATCAGTGTGTCTTTATGGTGAATAATGGAAACCATTAATAGGAAGGCCGTGTGCATTCATCACAGAGGTCAAATAGAGTTATGATAATACAGTGACTGTTTAAGTGTCCTTGTCCCTGTAGACCTACTCCTAGTCAATATCCAAAAGGAGCATTTACTATACTCGAATAAGACAAAATATTTAATAATAATAACCTAAAATTATAAATACATAACTAATTTGAGTGCATCTGCCTTAATAGAAGCATAGAGGCCTGTCATGATAATTACTGTATTGACTTTGTTCAATATATGAAATTTGGAGCAATAAATTCTCTGGCTCAGTATTTATCTGGGGTATATTTTTGTTACAATAGTGGGGAGGTTTCTACTGTTTTATTATGTAATATATAATAAGATTTGAGCTGCAGAGAGATGAAAAAGTCCATTTGAGGACTAATAATTGTTTTTTTCTGCCATTTATTTGTTGCAGCTCAGACCTTTTAATGTTATTGTAGTTAAAAAATGGTTAACTGGAATTATCTTGCTTTTTTTTAAATTATGTCAGATGGTGACATAAACATATTATTCATCATGATTTTTCTCTGTAACAATTTATTGTGGTTCAAAAATTGTTATTGTGACATGCCTATATGCATATCATTTTTACTGTAGTTTCATACGTAGGATTACCGCAGCAACTGGTATCAACCCAGTCTGATTAAATTGGTAAGACTTGAGACTTATCTATACATCTATACTTTTTCTGTGCCTTTCAGAATGACTACCGTAAACTGTCCATGCAGTGTAAGGACTTTGTGGTGGGGGTGCTGGACTTGTGCCGGGACACTGAGGAGGTGGAAGCCATCCTCAATGGAGACGTGGACCTGTGCCCCCCCAGTGCCTACAACAGACCCTGCCTCAGCCGTGTCAAACTGGCCATCAAGTACGAGGTCAAGAAGGTGAGATATGGCCAGTGGTAGAAGAGGTACTCAATTTTGTTAAGTAAAAAAAAAAAAAAAAAGAAAAAAAAAAAACTCAAGGAAAAATCTACATCAGAGAAAGTATTAAAGTACTCCTCCAGATATGATTAGTTTTTCCCCTTTTTAACATAAATAATAGTTTCCTCCAATATTTTTAATCTGATTTGAGTAATTTGTACTTTATACTTGAGTAAGATTATTTTGAACATTACTCTTACTTGAGTACAATTTGGAATCGGCTTAAATCACTTACCGCTTATAATCAACATCAAGTGATAACGTTATAATAAATAAGTTAAAGGTTCTACACAAAATTGACTTTTGTGAGTAAGCTACGTTATAATGTTGTTACCTCCTCAACACACACTTGCAGGAGTATTTTGTTTTAGTCACACATTTTTGAGCAATCCTTTATTATCTGTATACATCTCCAAAGCTCAAAAAGCTCTGTTCCACCTTGTGATGTCATGTAGCAGCAGTTTTCAAATTGATAAATAGTTTTTATCTTCTGTTTAGTAGAGATTGACAATTCCAGGTCTGATATTGTCAAGTCTTTTGAGTCTTGTGAAGCTGTATGGCGTTTAAAAACACAGTGGAGCACTTCCTGTGTTACCACATAATATCACAATGGGGGCAGAGTGTCTGAATGAAACAAAACAAAATTCCAGGCATGTTTTTGATAAGGAAACACCACTATAACATTAGAATATTACATAAAATAGGGTAATATGGGCCTTTTAAACCGTGTCTTAACCATCTTTAAACTAGACCCAAATCTAATTTTAATTCGATTTGGGTTAGTTTGGGTCTAAGAAGTGGATTAAGCAGGGATTGACACTGAAAAGCTCTTGTTGCCATCCTCACACAGGCATTTTAAGCCGTCCTGACCCGAAGCCATTTACCAGACTTGACGTGTGACCCCTTCGGAATGGATTTCTCACACCCTGCGTTTATTATTGTTTAACTACTCCTCCATAAATCAATAGAGCATGCATACTGTAAATATTTATCATACACGTACCTTATATGTTTCACACATAAATTGGTTTGACATGGCAGTTCCAACAGGGCTTTAATTAAAGGTGTGTGCTCTCAGGCATGAGCTCTCCGAAGACCTCGAGTAAACATGAGACTGGCCCCTGTCTCAAAGCTAATCCTCACTGTACAGAGGTTCTCCCACTAAATGTCAAAATAAATCCTCTTTGTCTATCCCTCTTCTCCTCTACAACTTCTGCTCTGTGGCCTCTCTGAGCTATAGATTTCTTGAATTAGAAAGTATAAGAGAGATTATGTATTTGTTCCTATATGATGCTCGGGTAAATAATCAATTTCAGTACTGTGTGAAAAATGTGACTGAAAAACTGCACCATCACAGCAACAGTCTGTTATGTTATTTTTGTTTTATTGCTTATTTTTCATCTCCACTAGAGTCTAGGCTCCATGGAAAGACCACTACCTCATATCCTGCTCTGCGAACCCTGTGCATTGATAGTTTTTCCATGTCGGGGAGAATTTGCCAAACCTGTATATTAACAATTTCTTCATAAACATGTTTCTTATGTACATTTGTTTTGAATTTGTACAGTGTGAATTATTCCAACATAATTGTTTTGCATTTAACATAGCAAATTATGTTTTCATTACTGATACCCTTTCTTGAATACACCTTTGCCTATTCCATCACCTGTGTGTGTTACCTGCATGTATCAAAGGGTTATTATAAAAAAGTTATGTTATTGTATATTAGATATATTTTTTTCCTGTTGTTAAAGCATATTATATATTCAAAATGTACGTATTTATCATTCACATTTAATATAAACAATATGCCGTAAGTAAATATACTTTCAAATGATTTGCACGGGTTAGTAAACAATCTATTTAGGCATTATTAGCGTGCAACCAATATTCCCAGTGCTAATTACCCACAATGCATCAGGCTGGTGATTGCTATAGAAACAGCAGGTTGTGTTTGTGTGAAGGTCCCTGTCAGATTGTGTTGTGTCGTGTCAGTGGTTGATTGCCTTGTTGTGGGACTGGGACCAAAAGTAGTTGTCAGTGAGAGGAAGTGATTGTGATAGTAAAGGTGACTGGCTCCTCTTGTGTGTTAGAAGCACTGGATCATTTCATATTCCATTAGTGAAGCTTGAGCGATGTGGAGATACATAAGAACAACAGCACAACATGACTGGATCATTAGCATTGAACAAATGCATTAAATGAACTATTATATCCCCAGTTATTCACAAGAATACTAATACTAGCCTTATGCATCAATGTTATATTTTTTGTCATTATTTATCAATTTTAACTTTTTAACAAATAGACAAAAACAAGCAACACAATAAAACAAAAATAATGACCAAAAACAGCAAGGGTTCATTCTTACAAAGTTGTAGACATACCAATAACCAAAATGATGCCACTGATACTTGGCCCCCTCCCCACTCTCACCACTGTCTCCACTGTTCCCCATTATCTTCATTATAGATTTAAACAAGTAAGCAGCACTCTTGATTTGCCTCAGGGTATTGGATCCTGTCAAAATGTTCATGACTTTGAATGACAATGTGAATTATTCTCTGTATGTCATATATTGATTGTGTTCAGTGTGCGTCATCAACAGCTGCTAACATTGACCTGAGGACTCTGCCTTAGGTCCTTAGTTAGAATATGCTTCAGCTCCATAATCCTTCATTATAAATGGGAAAAAAAGATTGCAGTGCTATTTATTAATAATAGTTTTAGACGTAAAATCTATAAAATATATGACTATTCTCGAATATGTTGTTTCTGTCTTCTTACCTTTTGACAGTTTGTGGCCCATCCAAACTGCCAGCAGCAGCTGCTCACTATCTGGTACGAGAACCTGCCAGGCCTGAGGCAGCAGTCCATCGGGGTGAAGTGCTGGACCGTCCTGGGAGTCACTGTGGGGCTGCCCTTTTTGGCTATTGCCTACTGGATCGTGCCGTGTAGCAAGGTAATGAGACACACTGAATAAAACAACACGCGTGTTTCCATAGGTTCGCCCTGGGCTCTCTGGCCATGTAAAGGTAAAGTGGAGAATCTAGATTGTCCTTAAATCAATATGGAGTGTATAGTGGACTGTCAGTGTAACCTTGGGAACAACATGAAATACTCCCGCTTCACAACCATGGACTCCATGATAGCCAGCTAAATGGGACTGGGATCGAAACGAAATAAAATAACAATAATAAATATATAAATTAAAGTGATTAACATGCAGTGATACATTAACATGTATCTTTGCAACATCTGCCGGTGTATTCCATCGTATCTGTCCCCCCCCAAAAAAAAACCAATAACAACAAAAAAAAAACTGGACAAGTTGAAGGCCTTCTGTTACTTTTCTCCTTTCTTCTGCAACAAGATATTCTGGATTACTATAAATAAAACCTGCAAGCCTTAAACCTTTAGAAGTCAGATCGTGTTTTGTAGTGCTATGGGACTCTAGTATAATGTATTTGTATTTCCAAATCTTATCACAATTGCAATACTTACTTGCTCTTGTCAGAAAAATATTGTTTAGATTTTTCCCTAAAATAGTTTTGCCCTAAAATGTATCTCAGACATCCAGTATTTACATGTTGGTTCATTTGTGAGCTTATTTCCAAATATGTGGTCTTGGAGAGCAGCTCTATTCTGCAAATGTGCTTCCAGAGAGTCCTCCATCTTGTTGTCAAAATATTTACTCTACGTCCTAGACTGATAAATTGCTGGTGTGGCAAAGGCAGCATCCTCATTTTAACAGCTTCCCTGTAATCTCAAAGTGATTATCAGACCCTAAGGTACTTTATCCCATTTTACTAATACTCCATCAAGCAAATTACAATCTGTGAAGTGACTGGATATGACACAGGCGCACGGACGGGAGCTGAGGGAATGGTTATGCAAATCTACTCATCAACCTTTATAACCCGTGCTTAAGTGGGGAGTATACTGGAGCGATCAAATGAATAAAATAAATAAAAGCATGAGAGACAGAGAGAGAGATCGCGACAAATGTTAAATGTTTGTGAGAAAATAAAAAAAACTTGTCACGAAAGAATTGAGTCATAACTTACACGACATTACACTTTGTCATAAAACCATCTGGGTGTAACAACAGGGAGCATTTGAGAGTGGAGGGAACGCTGTAGGCTGAAGGGTTATGGAACAGAATCAAGTTAAAGATGATATGAGTTAAGCCTTTTCCAAATCATGCACATGGTCGCTCTCCTGACTCTTCTCATGCTCTATGTCGTACACAGAGCTGGAAAGTAACTGAATATATGCAGCAACAATTTGTATTTTAAACAACTGTATTCTGGCCCAGTTACTTTTTCATTTAGTGGTATTCAAAATCTAGTTAATTTTCTGAAATCAAAGGAATATGGAAGATAATTTGTGTCATCAGATTTTTTTTTTCTTTTCTTTCTTTTTAAACTCTGAAAAAACACGTTTGAATCATTTTTATTCTGAATTTTAGTTGCTGAATTTTTTTCCTTTTCAAACCTTTTCAAGATTCTGCACAAATATTTTCAAGCTCAAACAAATAGCTTCCAACTCAACAATCAAACTTCAGAGTGTAAAATTCGCTGTGGAAAAAAAATGCAGGAAAGATCCAAGATGCCATGGCAAAAGCAATCGATCCATAATTATCTGATCTAACTTACTAACAAACAGGAAATGGTGCAGTGAACCAATCTGATTGGTCAGAATTAGCCTCATCCAAACCTCATTTCAATAGGAAACAGCCTCCGTCCTCCCCACTCTCACATGATCGTTTGCTTCTGCCTTGGCATCTTGGATCTTTGCAAATTTTACACTCTGAATTTTGACTGTTGAATTCTTGAAAATAAAACGTACTGAATATTTAAAAGGTGATTTTTTTATTTTGGATTTGAAACATATACTTAAAGGTTGTACCGAGGAAGAGGAGCACAGGGACAGTTTGTCAAATGCTGCTTATTTCAAATTCTGCGCATGAACCCAGCCCCCTCCCCGACAGCTCCCACCTCCCCCTTACACCAGAAACCTTTACAGCCGCTGTGCTTTTGGTGCTGCTGCTACTATTCTCTTTTACTATTATCAGAACTGCAGTTACATTCAGAGTTATAATAAAATTGTTGTGTGAGAGTAATGTATGCTGTGCAAAATCTTAGCAATTACTTTAGATTCACATTTATAATGAGGTAGCTTTGTTTTCTATTGGCCCCACCACGTCTAGAGGTGATAGATTTTCATTCTTTCTGTTTTGGTCATCATAATTACAAGGCAGCTACATGTCTATAATGCTAACTTTGACCCTTTGAAACAAAAAAATCCTCCATAAAACCTTTAAAATTTCAGCAACTAAAATTCAGAATAAAAATAATTCAAACCTGTGTTTTCAGAGTTAGAAAAGTGAGAAGTTCAGTGGTATGTAAAATTTAAAATATAATGGAACAAATTATCTTCCATAAAAGGAACGCTTGGTGGTTCTACATCATGCAATTTTATCTAGACTGCACAGTGTTAGAGAAAAAGAAAACACACCTCTTGTGGTGAGTGCATGTCTTTCCTTCTCTAATTAGTCAAACACTTATGAATAACAAGCAGGGCAACAAAAAACACACAGTTTATAATTATATGTTTTCTATTCTAAGTATTCAGAATGCAGTACTTTGATTGACCCATGTAGTGGAATATATTATAAAATACATTTGAATGTAGGTATTCAGTATTCCGTAACTGAATACATTTTCAAATATTCTTCCCATGACCGGTTGTTCATACATGTCAGCACAGTCTACAGTGCTTATGTATTTTGGATTTGAACACAGGAGGGTTTAATTGATCATTGGGGGGAACGAGATATCAGGAATGATAGTTTAGGATTACCCTGAATGCAACAGGATCTTGTTTTAAGGAATCATGAATTTGTACACTTGTAAAATAAGTGTAATTTAACATATAAAATACCTGATAAGAAGAGTTATAGACACAGGAGGCAGATTTAGCTCCATACAAAGAGCGGCTTAATGATGAACAACGCACCAAATTATTCATTAAATATAAAAACGTGTTCCTTCAGAGCATTTACCAAACACCTGCATATCAGATCAATTTTGTGTTTTTTATCTTCTTTAATAAAGCTGAACATAGCAACATCTGACTCTCATTTCAAATAACATCTCAAATCAGCTGGGACAAATTAAAAACGATTAAAAAAAATTCAGAATATGCAAGACGACTGTCAAAGTGAGACAGAGCAAGAACTGAGAGACCAAGTTAATTGCTTCAGAAATCTCTCTGGGTGAAAAATTTGTAATTTTGGAAGAAATAAAAATTAATTTTCCATTTATAGTGTCATATTTATTACGGTAGGAGAAAGAGCATTTTTTTTTCATTATTTGTATTAAGTTCTGTTATTTTTTACACTCTTCTTCAAACGTCATCATAATTATTCACAGTGTTAATGTGGACTTTTTTGCCATCATGATAGAGCTAAAAATAATTTGCATGCTAACTGTGCACTTCCTCCTTCCCCAGAAAATAAAACGCTTTATAATTAGATGCAAATAGAAACGAGTGACCTATAGACTCTTGGGAAAATGTCATTTGGTTGGCACGCCCCTACAGAGACAGCTTACAAATACTAAACAAATCTATAATGTAATTCCATAATCATATGAGTTGAGGGTCAAAATCAATGACGTGACCATTCAGGGACACATGACTGGCAGCTCTTTTTATCAATGCTAACGTTAACCTGCTGTCACAATCAATTTGACAAGTGTCCCCTGTTGTTTATAGCTGCTACATGTCACGCGCCACGCCCACATTACCTCCTATTTCCACTAATGACTTCTCCAGTCTCTCACCCGTTTAATGTGCCTCCATATTTTTACAAAAACCTGGTCTTACTTTACTTATCCCAGGAGGAAAACCGAAGTGGGATGACTGTGGAAAAAGTGCGATCAATATGCACAGGACAAGGTGACAATCCATTTTCATTAAACGCAGATTGACTGGACACCGCTGCATATTGAATTAGACCTTACAAGCAAGATCCTGCTACATTTGATTAAACCAGCGACCAGATTTGAGACTGTACCACCAAATATCATTTGTCTTGCTAATACAATCCACCTCAAGCTTAACTCTTACAATTTAAGGAGAGAGCATGCTTCATTAAGACTAGCCACCAAAAGAAGTAGTTTTATTTCAGCTTGGATTTTATTGGCCCTTAACAAAAGTAGCTGCTAGAAATGACAAAATTGAAAACCACAAAAATCTGTAATGGACCAAAAAAGTTTTCTTACGATTGTTGGATCTATAGCATCTATAACAATGAACTGTGTTTAGGTGCAAACCATATGTTACAGCCAATATTTTTTCACCAAACCTTATTTTTCAAGTAGATGTGCTGATGATCCCAACTCCCCTCTTATACTGGCAAACTAAATTCTAAAAAAATATGGTAAATGTTCAAATTTTTATATAAAGCACCTCTCAGAACACTTCACATCAAAGAACCACTCTGCCATTCATACACCAGTGTATACAGACACTTGGGGGAGGTGGGTTGGGTGTCTTGCCCAAGGACACAATGACAGTTTGACACAATTTGCAACATACAAGTTAATGCGCCTTTAATACAAACTTCACTTAGTGCTATTAAAATGCGGTACTTTTTGGTCAGTGCATATTCTTGCCTTTATATGAGGTACTACACTTTCACTTGAAGGCACATTTTTAGTTGTACCACGATACCTCTACATCCAGCTGCAGTTTATCTCCTCACCTGTTACTGTCTCAGATGAAAAGATGATGCGGATAACGCTGCAGCTCTATATTACATTTCACATTCTCTTTTACTCTACATGATCTTTATCCAATTCCATTTACTTCAGAAAGACCAGATCAGCATTTATCCCATCACAGTTCCCACCACACAGGTACACAGCTACCCAGAGAGCCTTTTCTCCACATCACACTTGGCCTGATCGGGACTGACCATCTTATTTTCTCCAAACAACGCTCTTATCTCTTCAGCGCACGGTGGTAATGAAGGAGCCAGGCGCATCCCGGTGGAAGCTCGAGGTTTACAGGGTATTTTAGGGTTAAGATTGTACCTGACAACCCTAGTCCCTCCTGGTTTACTAGGCTGTGCTGTAAGGAACAAGTATAGGACGTGATATTTTGCACAGAATAGATACCCTGTGGGCTGTTAATATTGAGCACAGCAGGTTTAGAGAGTGGCAAATGTTCGGTTGGTAAAAAGCCTATGGGGTTCATAGTATGTGTGTGTGTCTGTGTGTGTGTGCGTGTGCAGTCCGTGTGCAGTGCTTGTGGGGTTGTGTGTGTGTGTGTTTGTCCATTACAGCATCTTTTCACATTTGCTGCATTCAACTCAGGCTTGGCGTGTACAGAGTGTTGAAGACCGCCCGGTGTAGTGCACAAAGTGGTCTCCATATGGCACTGTTCCACAAGAAGTGTCTCCCAGTGTGAGTGGAGTCTGCTTAGAGGCTGGTAATAAGCAAGAAACACTGATCACAACAGCTGCTGTGCCTCTGCTTTCATATAGATGTGTGATTAGCATAGCATCTTGTTAAAGCATTATTTACACTAATCTGCTTATAGATTTATATATTTATTTGGTCATGAGAGAGAAACTTGTATATGTATATATGTGTATACATGTATGTATATATGTATGCGCGTGTGTGTGTGTTTATAATACAAACACACACAGGCACACACAAGCACACTCACACACACACGCACACACGCATACATACATATATATACATTATCTTGACTAACAATTACAAATGACAAAAAGGTAGAATAAATGATAGCAAGGGATGGCAGTTATATGTTATATGGCCACATGTGAGGGTAAACAGAATTATTATTTTTTCATTCTCACTGGACATTAGTTATTCCAGTGTTTCACAACTAGTGGTATGGGGAACTATGGGGATCCACAAACAGATACTAAGTACTTTATTTAAAGGTGCACTTTGCAGGACACTATGGAAATGTGATAATGTTGCCTGGGAAGTATATATTATCATATATTTATTCAATATGTAGGATAACTAGGACTAAAACTGGACCAAGGGTTACTGTCAGGACTAAACTTGGGTCACACCTGTGGGAGCTCATAAAGTGTGAACACACCACATGAAGCCAATTTGCATTCACACTTTGCACTCAGGCATTCAACACTGAAGCAATCTGAAGGCATGTCAGGTGAAGTCAGGTGAAGTGTCTTGCCCATAGACACAAAAAGTGTAATGACATACTGTGTAAAATTCCAGGCAAAACAATAACATCACCATGGAGACAAACACATTATGGGCTTAAAGGGTACTCAGAATAAGGTGCACTTTAATATAGAAAGAACATGTGTCCTGTGCATTTGACCCATCCATCAATGCTTCTAGGGCATCTCCTCTGGAGCAGTGAGCACCTCAGCACATTGTGAGCACCATCTCCATGATCTTGTGCTTGTTTTGGTCATGACTTGCTTAGCTGGAAGATTTTACTGTTGGTGCATGTTTTGGCTCGATGGTGGAAACCGGAGTGCCCTCACAAAACCCATCCAGACACAGGGAGAACATGCAAACTTCACAAAGAAAGAGACAGCTCACACAGGGATCACACCTTCTCGCTGTGAAGAGTGTTAGCCAAAACAAAACTTCTCATTTATGTGTTCTTGTGTGCAGCTTGGTCAGATCCTCCGGAGTCCCTTCATGAAGTTTGTTGCTCATGCGGTCTCCTTCACCATATTTTTGGGTCTGCTGGTGATCAATGCCTCCGACCGCTTTGAGGGGGTTAAGAACCTGCCCAATGAGACCATCACGGACCACCCTCGCCAGGTCTTCAGGGTCAAAACCACGCAGTTCTCCTGGACCGAGATGCTCATCATGAAGTGGGTCCTGGGTGAGTGCATTAATTATCAAGTATAACATGTATTTTTGAGTTTTAAAATAATCAGTTTAAATGTATTTTATTTATTTTTTTTACATATGACAGATGAGTTTGTTAAAATTCAGCTTATTCTATTGCAATTTATTAGGTTCAGCTCATCACAAAATCAACAGGAGATTGTGCTTTCCCCACTCCCCCACCTCCATCCACTTATGTTGTTATTGTCCTTTGTCACCGTAATTATCAAGTGTCTGTGCTATATTGCTTGTTATGATATGGATAATATATATTTTTCAACAGCAACTGAACAAAAGAAATTCTAAATAAAAAAGTATAAAAGTTCTATAAAGCATGACATTTTATAAAGGCCACTGTATGGGGTGAAATATTTTAAAATGATGCAAAGGGCAGCAGTGATGGAAGGGATATTATACATTTCAAATGTGTTGTTTATGGCTATATGTGTTGGTGTTAATGTCTTTTCTGGACTTATTTAGGGTTCTCTGCAACAGCAAGGTCATGTTAGCTTATACTTTTCATGGAATTGTTTATTAGATATTGAATATCCTGTCTGAGGAATTGCCGACGGTAGTGCACCCTTCACAAATAAGTCTAGTGGTTGAAAGTAAAGAAAGGAGCATCTTTTTCACAAGTTAAATTTGAGGTTTCCTGGGTCTTTGCCTCAGGAGTCAAACTTACAAATAGAAGCTC
>JACN01131930.1:0-33952 GCA_000787155.1 Scartelaos histophorus | reverse complement strand
CATCCAAACCCGGGTGTGTCCCAGTTTTAGTTTAGAAAATGTGACCACCCTAATCTTAAAAAAACAATCTTACAAAAACTGGCTGTGTTTGGAATGATATAATTACATTCTTCAGCCCTGTAGTGTTTTACAGATGGGATAAAATTACTATTGTTTATTTCGATTTTTTATTTTATTATGGACGGACATAATAAATTTACCTTTTTGACTATATATACTACTACTATACTACTAATATAATAATAATAATAATAATAATAAAAATAATAATAATAATAATAATAATAATAATAATAATAGTAGTACAAGCATAAACACATTCTAATCTAAAAACAAGTAGCCTGTTCCATCGGTTTCAGGACATAAATTAGGACTGTTAAAACAAAATGTTGTATTATTTGATTGTGAAAAAGTCCTTAAAATGTTGCATAGGAATAGGAAACAGATCCCCACAAATATAAGTTACGTTTCCCCTTCCTCTCCTTCTTGATTTGATAATCTCGTGCGCTGCCACACCCACCTCAGCCTCACTGTGCAGTAAGAAGACGTAGTGCTCCCTTTGGCTTTGCTTTGCTGAACCTGCAGGAATATTTAGCTTAATTGGTGTTTTCATGTGGCTGTTTATCTCGGCCGTTCCACTTACAAAGGAATAATGTCACAGCCCAAAATGATCAACATGAAGAGCAGCTTTCTGATGAACTTGAAATGAGAAAAAACATGCAAAAACTAAATTGAATTGGAGACAAAGGCTAAGATTTGAGTACGGATCAATAGGTGTAATTTAGGAGGAAGTCAATTTAGGAGGAAGTCAGTTTGCTGAGAAATCCAAGTGGGCGAGCGCAGTTGAATAGTCATCTCTGGGTCTAATGGGCTCCCACACAGGGACCTGGTGAGGTGATCATGCTCATATTACGTGAAACTTAAATGCGAGTCAATAATTTGTAACTAATATTCCGCTGCTCTTTAGGGTCACAAAGTCTACATTTCTTTTACAAATGAACAAGTAGAAAATCAATCATTCTGCAGGTCTCTAATCAACGTTTATGCTACAAACTTGTTCAGCCCTCAAATTGTATGTTTTTTTTAAAAATTTGATGTTTAAAATATGCTACAAACTTGTTCAGCCCTCAAATTGTATGTTTTTTTTAAAAATTTGATGCATAAAATGGAGGCATGGGTATTACTAACATACTATTAATTAGGAATCCAGCTTTTTGAGTATCTGTTGCAGGCCCGTCGACAGAAATATAGGGGCCCAGGGCAAGACACTTCACATGGGCCCCCTTCTAACTTAAATGAATAGGAAGAGGGTCTAATTCTGAGCCCATAAAACCTAAAAACCTAAATCCAGCCATTGACTTTCCTTAAAACATGGCATAGAAACTGTTGCTAATAGTTGTTGTTAATACCAAAAAAGATTTCTCCTTATTCAAGTCTTGAAATATTCAAGTATATTTAAGTAATACACCAACCAAACAAGGATAAACAATACACGAGGTTATCACATTTTAGATTCTTTTCAGTATTTAGGCCACATACTCCATTAAATAAAGGATACACTGTCATGCACATACACATCATTGTATTTAACCAGTGGTGGATGAAGTACTCAATTTTGTTATTTAAGTAAAAGTGTAGATACTGGAGCAGTTAAATACTCAAGTAAAAGTATCACCTGAAAAAATCTACATAAGTAAAAGTATTCAAGTTTAAAAGTACGTAAAGTGTAAAAAGTATTGTCAGATTTTGGGCTCTTATAAGGCTTCAAATGTAGTGGAAAAAAACCTGAAAAAACTGAATTGATAGTTTTTTATTTGTATATTTTTGTTTGCTCAAAAATAAACTCTCAACCTTTTCAGCACATATCATCAAAAATACTTACTTCTTGTTAAAAAAAATGTAGTGAAGCAAAAAGTCTATGTATGGATATGTCATTGCTTTGCCTGGAATGTTCCACAGTGTGACATTAAACAGCTCTACCTTATATTTATTCAGTTACAGGTGGTTTTATAGCTCAAAAATACCTAGAAAAACACTAATTCTGACTGTGAGTGGGGTCGCCTCTCCACAGATCTGACCTGTAACTTGGTCTAGTTTGGTTTCCATGACAATTGAAAGGTTTAATATTGTACTGTGAAAGATTCCAGACCAAGCAATAATAAATAACATCTCACAATAGACGCAAATACCTATTTTTTGACTTGCTTTCAGTACTTTTACTTTGTTACCCTCCATTGTATTTAAGCAGATATGTTCCTCTTCTCAGGTTGCCATGGGTGACAGTGGCTCACGAGTACTTAGGCCCAAAGAGGTTCCAGGTGTCTCCCTGCACATGTGTCCGACAGGTGAAGCATCTGGTCTACGAGGAGACGCACCTGCCTGTCCAGGAGCAGAGACTGTCCCATAATGGAAAACCGGTGAGTTTTACAGGGAAACTTCAACATCTCTGCGAGCTGTTTGTAGAATCAGCCCCGTCGTGCAGATCTTGTGCCTCGGCTTAGGGCAAATTAAATTAACAGCACAGTAACGTTATTGTCAGATGGATTCCAGGGTCGTTCTGTGCTTATTAATCTTGATGAACGCTTTTTGATTAAAGTTGAAACGTATTTATTGCCAGGAAATTCAAGTCTGCTGTTTTAATGGTCATGATTGAAAAGAAAATTGTAGGAGTAATTGTAGTGTAATAGTTGTAAAAAATTGCTATTTGTTACAACCCTTAAAGATTTCTTACCTGATTTTTTTCTCCTATGAACAGTTTGCATTTACAATTTCACTTGAGACTTACTGTATATATAACAGACAAAATATTAATTAAAACAAACACAATTTAATGCATAATACATTTCAGAGCTCTATAGTGTTAAAAACAAAACTTTATAGAATTCTTTTAAAGTTTTCTACAGTGTTTTTTAAATCATCACTCAGGTTTTTCCTCTGACAGAAATACAATCACTTTTTTTCTTAGTTCTTATTTTAATTTTTTTTTTAAAGATGCCTGTTCTTCTAAGCTTTTACTAACTCTCTCTCTCTGCTCGAATAAATAAATAACTCTTGTAAAAAAGGAGGAAGGATATGATTCTAGGCCTTGTACATCACTACAGCTGCACTCAGGTCAACTTAAATATGTTTAGCTTAACAGATTATTTGTTGGTGCATGACTAATAATCCTGATAACCGTCTTTTGGAGTAGAAAAATGTTATTAATATTTGATTTATAAACATTTCCCCGTATTTCCACACAGTAGTTTAAGTCTGCTACTGTTAGTTTTAAGGTAAAATGCATAAGGCAAATGAGGAATAACTTTAGATCGCTGCAAATGGTTTGGAATGAACTATTTTTAAAAGAAACAAAAACTAGTTTTCATGGTTAGAATACGACTATTATCAATACAACTATCAATCTTTGTACAAGTGATCAAGTTGAATCATTTCTTCTTATTTAAAATGAGTGGTTAAGCCTTATGTGTGCAGCTGTAGTGAGTTTGTTGAGGGTCTTGCTCGGACTTGACTCGGACTGACCCTGGACTCAGGCGGCCGTGACTGAAAACAGCAGGTGGTGGTCAGTTGGTGGGAGCCCTTCGTGATGAGCCAGCCACACCTAAATAAACAACAGTAGCCTGCTAAAAGTAGCCATACCAAGTCAACCAGATTGTGTCCGGTGCATCTTTAATTCTACTTTAATCCTACTGCAGCCATCTGCGTTTTCCTAGTAATTCAATTTGAGTAAAGTATGCCGTCTTTTACGTGTATGGATTTCAAATTTGCTTCCCGCTCATGGACATAAAGATTGGCAGCGGTTTACTGTGGGCACTGGGCCAGACAATGTATTTAGTGGACAAATGTTGTACTTCTGTGTCTGCTGCAGTTTGTGGATGTCGTCTGATGAAGAATTATATTCAACTTACAAACATTTATCTGTCTGCGGCAAAAAAAATACTTTATTGTTAACAGGAATTGCTTTAAGCTGGAAAAGTTTCCATTTAGTTTATGGACCCTATCCCATCTACATCCAGTAATCTTTGTGCAGCATACGCCTGTTGAATTCAAGACTTCTCTGCAGCCAAAAACGTTGCTTTCTTAGTATATACGGTGTGATAAGGGATGCAAACTTCTGTTCTCTCTATTTTGTCCATCCAGTTTAACTAAATGTGCACTATGTGTTCTGTAGACCTGGAACTGTATAGCTAGAAGTTTGTAGAGCAAAAGTAATGGATCATTTACACAAACTCCTCTAAATGTTTCAGTAAATGCTTTAGACGTTCAGCCTCAAATTTTAGTCGAACCAATTGTGCACAAAGTCTGAAGTTTGACAATTTACAATATTCATTTGACCTTTAATTTCATTTTCCTAATTCACCAAGCAAAAAGATGTAATTACTCTGCTGGAATGTTCCACAGTGTGACATTAAACAGCCCTACTTTACATTTATTCAATTACAAGAGGTTTTATAGCTCAAAAATACCCAAAAAAAACAGGCATTCTGATTTTGAGCGGGGTCCCCTCTCCACAGATCTGACCTGTAACTTGGTCTGGTTTGATCTATGTGAAGATAGAAACTTTAATGCCACACTATGAAACATTCCAGACAAACTAATAAGATGTCTATGGAGAAAAAGTTACATAATGCACCTGCACCTGATACTGAAAAGCACTGTTCAGTATCAGTAAAGCCATAATTAATTAGCAGCATTAGTTAAATAGAGCATTCATTATGACAGTCCAGAGAAGTCAACCTTAAATAACTTGTGATTATTGCAATGTGAGCTGGTGATGAGAAGGGCTCAGCCGAGTGCACGGACTGCTGACTCTGAGTGCACGAACAGGGTCACACACAGTCACCTTGAACAGCCCCAAACAGCAGCTCTAAAGCATTGATTGTAAAGCTCTCTCTATTATCCACGGGACGATACTGAAATCAGAGGTCACGATTATCTGGACCAAACAATTGCGATTAACAAAAAGGTTGCTTAACAAAAAAGGTTCCATATTTAAAAAGTTATAGTTATGGTATTGTACTTTGTTATAAGTGAAACATCATGGATAAGTTGATTTTTTTGTGCATATTCTGGTGCTATATTGGCTTAAGTAAAGAAAATTGTATTGTCATAAAAAGACATTTGTAATAGTTGTAAAAATTAGCTGTTTCTTATAACTCTTAAAGGTTATAATATAGGTTTTTCTCCATTGGCTTAAGTAAAGAAAATTGTATTGTACATTTGTAATAGTTGTAAAAATGTGCTGTTTGTTATAACTCTTAAAGATTATAATATAGGTTTTTCTGAAATTGGTGGCTCATGAGGTCAAAATATATAAGCCGTCTGCATCTATCTGCTCTGTTTTATTGTCCAACAGTCAAGAAGTGCTTGTTAGCATGCTAGTTGTTGTTAGGTTTATGGTAAAACTCAGTGCTCAGAATGCATAAGGCATAAGTGCAAACTGTTTGGAATGAACTACTTGTGTTTTTCATGTTTAAAATAGACTAAAAATCTAGTACTGCACTTTTAAATGTACTTTAATTAATTACTTAAAATAAATAAAATAACTAGCTAGCTTTGTACAGTGATCAATTATTGAATTATTTATTATTATTTAAAATGAGATATAATTTTTGATCTCTGTACTTTACTTGAGTGCATTTTTAAGTAGTATATATAATACTTTTTAGTTTATGGATCCTTTTTTTACTTTTTCCAAATGTGTTAAAAATAAACAGATCTCAAACTAAGTCACAGGTGTTCATTTTGTCTTCTTATGTACTTTACTTTACTCGGAAAGTTAAAATAGGTCTCAGATTACTTTTAAATAAATACTTTTACTTTTCAATCCTGTTAAAAATGTAGTGGAGTAGAAAGTACAGATACCTGCCCTCAAAAGTAGTGAAGTAAAAGTAAAAAGTATCTACTGTAAAAGCAATTTAAGTAAAAGTACAGATACCCAAAATGTTGACTTATTTGGAGTACTTTTACTTTGTTACGTTCCAACACTGTTTGCCTATAATATAACATTTGTACATATTTTCTGTGTCGTGTATTTCCAGCTTGATGACAGTATTAGAATTGGAGACTTGTTGACCGACACACGCACAGAAGTGTCTTTTAAACTGGAAAACAGAGGGCTTAAAGGAGGAGGTAAACTCAAACGTGAATATTCTGTAAAGGAAAACATACTGAGACTTACAAAGCGCTGTGTTCTCCAGGCAGATTTGGGCAGACGACACCACCACTAGTGGAATTCTTGAAGGACATTTTGAGAAGGTATCCTGAAGGTGGACAAATTCTCAAAGTAAGTATGGAGTTTCACAAGAAAACACACAAAGCACAATATAATTCTTCACTGTTATTAATATTTGAAGGAGTTGATTCAAAACGCTGAAGATGCCGGGGCTACAGAAGTCAGGTTTATGTACGATGAGACGGAGTATGGAGTGGAGTCATTGTGGTCACCGGCCATGGCTCAGCATCAAGGTAAAAGAAAATCTGCTTCACTCTGTACTTAGATTAATGTAAATAATGATCCGTTCTTAGCTATAATGAAGCAGCAATTACCATAAAGTAGTGTAGAAATGGGCACATTTGTAAAAAGAATGAAACAGAAACGGTGCCAGATCTTTACACTAATCACTTTGGTTGAGAACGAACAATTTGCTAATTCAATTACATTTTTTTTTTCTGGAAGTTTCTAGAAAAATATGGAGAAGCCTATAACCACCTACAATATAATTTCAGACAGAATAGTATATGTTTTGATTCATTATATAACAGGGATGTAACAATAACTGAAATATCGGGATATCGAATCGTCAGAGGTCTCACAATAATATCATGGACCATCACAATATATCGATTTACAAGTCTCTTCACTTAAATTAATAGTTACAGTGCAGCAATAGCTAAAAAAATAGAGGGGACTACATAAACCATGATCCTTTGCACCATTTGAATGCAGACTCCATGAAGAAATAACTGTAAAAGCACTTTTAAATCTTACTTCAAGGCATTTTAAAAGGAAAAAGGAGCATATTCACAGTTTTGTTAGTCGCAGTAAATAGTCTTTACACGTCTATTAAATAATGCAGTTGTGTATCTAATTGTATGTGAAAATGTCTTCCAGGTACAGCGCTGTACGTCTATAACGATGCAGTGTTCACGATGGAAGACTGGAACGGAATTCAGGAGATTGCACGAAGCAGGAAAAGAGAGGATCCTTTGAAAGTCGGGAGATTTGGAATCGGCTTCAATTCTGTTTATCACATCACAGGTGAGAGTCACAGATTAGGTTTTGAATAAATAAAAAAATATTTGGATGTCAAGACGGTTTAACCAATGAATGATGGTGATTATTCAGATCACAATATAATCATTAAAACTATTTTTTCTGTTATTTTAATTTTTTTCTTTATTTTTTTTAAATTTATTTTTGTTTTTAGTTTGCTTGTCTTGTCTTTTTGTGTGTGTTTGTGTTATGTTAAGGCAAATTATCATCCTGACATGTTAAATGCTTGAATAAAATACTAATCGCAAAAAAAGAATGCTAATTGTGAAAATAAAAAGTACATTTTCACTTCAATCTTCTTGTAAACCAAAATGTACTCACATTTACTTCATTCATTCAGAAAAGTTTGATTTCATTTACAGTAGTTGCTCACATATAGAGTAATGTTAATGTATTAGACAATGGGAATTGATTAATAATTATAATGTCTTGTATAACCCTAAATAAAGTGACACCCTTAATAAAATACATAGCATTTTTATATTTGTCTTTTTGATAATCTATAAACTTAATAGGCATTGATAGGATTTGAAAATATTTCTTTTTTCTCTCTCTGTTTCAGATGTCCCCAGCATTTTCAGTGGTGACCAGATCGCTATGCTAGATCCACACCAGGCACTTTTCGGGGCCAACGAGTCCGGTCAGTGTTGGAACCTCAAGACGGACGTGAAAGAGATCGCGGAGCTCGCCGACCAGTTCGCTCCCTACATCGGCATTTTAGGGAGTTCTGAAAAAACGATCCAAGACGGCAACTTCCCCGGGACGCTTTTCCGCTTCCCCCTTCGCACATCCCCGTCCCAGCTCAGCGGCAACATTTACAACAAAGAAAAGGTCCTGGAGCTTTTCGAATCTTTTAAAGCCGATGCGGACACTGTACTCCTCTTTCTTAAAAGTGTGCAGAAGGTCTCTTTGCACGTGAGGGAATCCGACGGAACGGAGAGAGTGCTTTATCAGGTAACTGCATCGGAAAACACCGACGATAAACTGGAACGAACGGGAGCGCTGAAGACTTTAGGAGAAGCCATCGACAGTTATAGCAACGGGGTCCCTAGCTCCACTATAACTTGCGTGACGTACCAGCTCAACATCGAAACTCGTGACAATGCCGTTAAAGAGACTCAGAGGATGGCCTGGCTTGTGTGCAACGGCGTGGGAGGAAGAGGAATGTGTACAGATTTGGACAATTTGGCAGACGATTTAAAGTTCTTGCCCTCCATTGGTATCGCCATGCCACTCACGGACAAAGAGGACGAAGAAGGAGCCACGGCGGGGTTTTCGGGACGAGCTTTTTGCTTCCTCCCCCTCCCGCCCGGCGAGGAAAGCGAGACAGGACTGCCAGTTCACGTTAGCGGTTTCTTCGGGCTCACGGACAATAGGAGGAGCATCAAGTGGAGAGAGGTGGACCAGTGGAGAGACCCAGCAGCTTTGTGGAATGAGCTTCTTATAATGACCATCATACCCAAAGCTTACTACACGCTTATAATTGAAACTGTCAGAAGGGTACAGAACAAAAACGACCAAGACTTTGCGTTGACCCCGAGAGGAACCTACGCCACCTGGCCTGATCCCAAACGCATCAAATCCCGTTGGAAACCCATCCTTCAGCCTTTGTTTAATGAACTGTTAAAAGAGAAAGTCATTTATTCCCTGAGTGAGAGCTGGGTCAGAGTGGATCAGGCAGTTTTCTCAGAACTGAACACAGAAAAGGACATCGCAGAGACGGTGATTAACTACCTCCAAAGCTCAGGGATGCAGGTGGCGAAGGTGCCCGCCTCGGTGGACTCGGCCATAGCTGCCTACACGCCTGAAGGCACTGAAGTGAAGAAAGCCGGTCCGTGTTTGCTGAGGCAGGTTATCAGGAAGCACAGACACAAGGGTTCTGCAGAGGAAAAGCTGCTGCTGCTGGAGTTTGCACTGAGCGATGCCAACTACAGTGATCTCATCGGGCTGGAGCTACTGCCTCTCCAAGACAACTCCTTCACCACGTTCACATCCTCGGTCACGGAGAAGGACGCCATTTACATCTCATCAGAGGAGTATCCCAGGTACAGATGCTAGTTTAGTTTCATTTTTTTCTTCTTTCGCTCCCCGTTGCTTCTTATTTGAGTGTCTGAAAAAAAAGGCTGTATAAGTCTGATGTATTATTATTATTATTTAAGGTGCACTTTCCAGCTGGAAGGTGCTGTGGAGATTCTGTTCTGTTTTGTTTTAGAACTCACATTTACTTTCCACACACTGCCAATTAACTGATATAAAACTATGATGAATATTTAACACAGGTAATATCCCACCAAACCAAGTTTAAGGGTGCCTTTTGGTTGGAGATCCGTCATCTGCTTTTTTCTATGGATTTATCACTGCTCTGCCTGGAATGTTCCACAGTTTGACATTACACAGCTCTACATGCCATTTCTTCAGTTACAGGTGGTTTTATACCTCAAATATACCTAGAAAAACAGGCGTTCTGACTGTGAGTGGGGTCGTCTCTTCACAGATCGGACCTGTGATCTGAACTGATCTGGTTTGGTCTCCATGAAGATAGAAAGGTTTAATACTATACTATGGAACATTCCAGACAAAGCAATAATATCTTCATGGGGGAAAGATTTGACTGACTCCACCAGAAAAGTTGCACAATGCATGTTTAACAGGTTGAGACATAACATTTTGAAGTAACTAAACAGTGAGATAGAAACAGCTACACAATACAACTTGCTTTGCTCTGTTATTATGGGATACTGTGGTTGAACTGTATGATCATAGTGTAGCTGTATGATCATAGTGTAGCTGTATGATCATAGTGTAGCTGTATGCTCATAGTAGATCAGAGCTGAAAACCCAGCTGTGGTTAGTTAACAGACACAGGCATTGAGCCACAAATGTAATAAACTAAGCATATTCTAGCTTATCTAGCTTATTTCAGTTATTTTCGGTGAAATGCATTTTAAAATGTATATATTTTCTAAATACTATAAATATTAAAGCTCCTATATATCATATATATTACATATAAAACCTGTATACACAAAATTAACTCTTGCGAGCTTTTAGCCATGTTATAATGCTGTTACCTCATCAAAAACAAACTAGGACTTAGGTTTTGTTTCATTGTTTTGTTACATGTTTGAGTAATCCTTTATTATCAGTCTATCTACATCTCCAAAAATCAAGATGTTCTGTTCCACCTTGTGATCATGAGGAGGCAAGTTAACTACATTTTACCTTTTGTTCACTTGAGACTGAAATGATCCAAATGATTCTAGTGAAGATGTATGGAGTTTAAAACACGGTGGAGCGCTTCCTGTTTTACCACATGACATCACAAAGTGCAACAGAGTGTTTTCTGTCTGAGAGAAGAACTCAGCCTAAATACGCAGAGTTTGTGTGTTCAACATGTGTGAATGAAACAAAACACAGCTCTGGGTAGGTTTGTGATGAAGAAACTACAATATAAAATAGATCAAAAAACGGGGTAATATGGGGTCTTGAATAATGAATTGTGGCAACTGCTCCTCCCACTGACATGAAATATTACAATTCCACTCAATCTAATTTGTCTCTCACTTAACTTCTTTTTTGTCTTCATCCTTGTCTGGCAGATCGCTGTACCCTGGACTAGAAGGTCGCTTTGTCTTAGAAAACATTAAACCTGCTGTAATGGACAGACTGAAGAAAGCAGCCAAAAGCAGAGGTAACTATTCACCTCTAATAATGTAATACAGTTTAGATAGTGATAACATTAATAACCAAATAATCTTACCTTTCAGTGCAGCAGTACCTATGGGGTTGTTCTGGTAGGTTTTAAAAGTGTGGTTTCTGTATTAACCCAAACTAATGTGCAGTTTTCAATGAATGTATCACTGTAACTGCATTCCCATATAATTTAGGTGTGACAATTAACATGTTCCAGCATGATGCAAATTAGGGCTACACAATATTGATGTTACATATGCATTATACATTTTTAAGCACCAATGATATAATGAGGAAATATACGGTATTTTTCGGACTATAAGGCACATCTAAAATCATGACATTTTCTCAAAAATCAACAGTGGCCTTATAATCCAGTGGCCTTATGTGTGACCTTTGGTTGTGTTTAACCTCCAGCCGATTTGATGTTGTCCATATTAGTCTAATAACGTATTAGTGGGCGAGTCAGGAGGAGTAATATGTTGGCCACATATAGGGCGACTGTGCAACATACCGGTAGTTCTGCCGTGTGCTGTACAAGGACCCAAAATGCACCTGTTAAGAGACATGCACCATGCAGATTTCAGCTTTTGTATTTTTGTGTTAAAGCTGAACAATGTTGAGAGGATCCGGGCATGTTTGATGCCCAAATCACCAACTGTTAAACTTGTATTTTTGTGTTAGCTACAACTGAGAGTTATTGTAAATGACCTGAATAAAGTTCCGATGCGCCTTATGTGTGGACAATGACACAACTGACATATTATTTGATACTGCGCCTTATAATCCGGTGAGCTTTATATCCCGAAAAATACGGTAGATTACAGAAAACAGACTTGGGCTCAGTAAAAATGGATTACAGTCATGAGGATACTGTACATCTGGTCCCTCAGTCTAACTATTAGAATTATGTAGGCCAAACAATGTGTAGCCCTAATCAGTACCTAACCTTGAGTAAATGTTTTCAATGTTGTCATTTCATTGACCATATTACTATGTTTGGTGTGCTAATAATATGTATGTGTGTGTGGATTGTCTACTTACTGCAAGTCAATCCTACTTCTACCTTATATAGAGAAAGTGTTTGCTCCCTTCAGGATTTTTTTGGGGAAAAAATTAGCATATTTGTCACATGCCATTAACAAATATGCATTTTGACATTTGAGTGTGGCAAATGACACTATGAAGGGTGCAAAACGCATTGAACGGCTCAACATGATTGCATCTGTACAATGTGTATATTTGACCTCTCAATGTTATGTTTTTGACAGGAAGGCCCTGTACTCAGCTGCAAGTGCTGACACCAGAACGCTCAGCTCGACTCATCAAAGAGATTCTGACAAAAGCTTGGTCAACCAGAGACTTCACTGTCCAATGGGAACCGGAAAACCAAGAGCATCCAACCGTGTCCTGGCTCAAGATGGTTTGGAAACATCTATACATCAAATTTCCAGATGACCTCAGCTCCTTTGACGATATGCCATTGATTCCACTTGTGCCACTTCACGAAAAAATCAAATCTGTGACTCTGCTTCGCCTCAAAACTCCATCTCCCATTGTTTATATCAACGACCAAGAGGTGGGTGTCTCCGAAAGCTTGCTGAACATCATGGACAAACTGGGAATCAAAGTCATTAAAAAGCTGGATTCTTGTTTGCAACACCCTCAGCTTAAGAATTACATCCATCCACTTTCACCTAGTGTGCTGCTTCAAAATATGGACAGATTATCAACACAGCGTTTAGCAAGTCTGGTATCGTCGTTCCCAGTTAAAGAGAAAATTGCACTACGAAACTTTCTAGCAGGACTAGCTGATATCACAGAGAGAGAAAAACACATACTGCTTGAACTTTCCATCTTTGAGAAAGTGGGGAGCTGCTCTGAAGGTGCTGCAAAATACATATCTCTGAGGGGGGCTAGAGCGCTGCATCACAGGGCCAAGTACCCACCAGATGTGAAACTATCCATTAACCTTGTGAGCTGCCGTGATGAGGAGTCTATCCGCCTGCTAAAGATGATGAATGTTGAGCAGGTGAAAACAACAGAATGTCTCAAGGTTATTGTTCAGGATATTGAAAAGGGATATTATCAAACAGATGACATCAACCAAATCATGCTCTGGGCGCTTAAACATCTGGCATTTCTCAAAAATGAAAACTCAGCTGTGATTACATGGCTTTCCAAAATTAAATTCATTCAGCTGCCATGTGGAAAAGCAGTCACAGCCTCAGATCTTTTTGACCCAGGCCTAGAGATTCTTCAAAATCTATTCTATATGGAGGAGAAAACAAAGTTCCCCTCAAGTGTGTACACATCATCCCCTGATATTTTACATTCACTAAGACAACTGGGTCTGAGGAATGAGGTTCAACTAAGTGAAAAAGATGTACTTCATGTTGCAAAGAAAATAGAGGATTTACAAAGCAAGAAAGAACCAGATTGGGCCGCTGTCACCCGAAAAGCTAAAACACTCCTGCAAATCCTAAATAAGCAGACCAAACTCATCAAATCTGCTGACATCCAGTCATCTCTACTTAAACTGAAATGGGTACCAGTTTGCAAAGAAAGACCCCCAACGTACCCCAAAACCTTAGCTTGGGTAGGGGACCGTCTCAATATCTGTTCCTTTCTTGAAATGTGTGACATTTCCCATGCAGTACTTGTGGGTTCATCAGTAGCACTGGCTGAACACACCTCCGGAGGTATGAAGAAGTCACTAAAGTTAAAATTAGATCCTCAGGTTGACCAAGTGTTACAGCATTTGAAAGCAGTGAATGATTGGCACAAGTCACAGGCCTTCACTACTGAAGACTGGTATCAGTTCCAGCAGATTCTGTTTGAGATCTATGGCTTCATGCAGGCTCATCTTGAAGATGCTAGAGAAGCACTTAAGTCTCTGTCTTTTGACTGGGTGTGGACAGGAAAGACATTTTCAACCCCTGGCCAAACTGTCCTCAAGCCTCTACCTGATCTCGACTTGCAGCCATATCTGTATTCGTTGCCAAAGACAATCAGAAAGTTTCACAAACTTTTCAAATTTTGTGGTTCTATTGAAGAGGTTGTTCCCAGTCATGTATTTGATGTCATCAACAGCATCCAGAAAAGGTGTCAAGAAGGAGACATGACAAATGAAGAAAACAAACACAATATTCTCCTTTTAATCAACGTCCTTAGATGGCTGTACAACAATCAGATTCCTGTGGACACTAACATGCATGTGCCTATTCTTTGTTATAAAACCCCAAACAAATTAGCCATGAAGCCTATTCATGAATGCACCTATTGTGACATTAAAGTTGATGACTTGAACGATATACTTGAAGATTCGTCAGAGCCTATCACACTAGTGCATGATGATATTCCAATGAAAACGGCAGAGTGGTTGAAAGTGCCATGTTTAAGCACAAGATTGATCAATCCAGAAAACCTTGGATTTGAGCAATCAGGCCAACGAGAACCACTAACAGTTCGGATCAAGAACATTCTTGAGGAATATCCTTCTGTAGCAGACATTTTCAAAGAGTTACTCCAGAATGCAGATGATGCAAGTGCAACTGAATGCAGCTTTCTTATTGACATGCGGAAGAACATGGACATCCGTGAAAATCTCCTTGATCCTGGAATGATTGCCTGTCATGGACCATCGCTGTGGTCTTTCAACAACTCTGTCTTCACAGACACAGACTTCCTCAACATCACAAGGTTGGGGGGATCAATTAAAAGATGTGAAGCTGATAAAGTTGGTAAATTTGGACTAGGATTTAATTCTGTTTATCACATTACCGATATCCCAATAATCATGAGCAGAGAATTTATGATCATGTTCGACCCAAACATCAATCACATCAGCAAGCACATCCGAGATCCATCCAATCCAGGCATCAAAATTAACTGGAGCAAACAGCAAAAGAGGTTAAGGAAGTTCCCCAACCAATTCAAACCTTTTATCAATGTATTCAACTGCCAGCTGCCTCTTGCTCAGGACTCCCCTTATAAATTCAACGGTACACTTTTCCGACTACCTTTCAGAACAGAACAGGAAGCATCAGTCAGTGAAATAAGTAGCTTCTATTACAACACAACTGATGTTTATTCTTTGGTTGATGAGTTCAGCTTATGTGGCCATCGCTTTATTCTGTTCACTCAGCATGTCGGAAGTATGGTCCTGAAGTATCTCAAATATGAAGAACCAAATCCAGCTGCAGCACAAGACGTAGTAACAATCAACAAAAGTGTATGGACATCCAAAGCCTCATACGGACCTCTAAGTATCCTCAAATCTGCAGCCAAGGTCATGAAGAAAGCTGCTAACACCAACAAGGTACCAGCTGATGCTCCCAAGTCAGGCTGCATCATACGAGTTGTGGTGGAAGAGTTTCATAATGTGTTTAAACGCATTGTCGATCTTCACTCACCATTGTTCAGAAGTTCAGAGGAAGACCCCAATCAGTACTTTGAGATGGCTGCTAAGGGAATTCAGACGAAACGGCTCACAGATGAAATGCCCCAAAAAGCTATTGAGGTCACCAACTGGCTCATTGCATCATGCATGGATGTAAATGAAGCTCTCAAGTTTTCTCTCAGTGACAGTGGGAAAAGACTAGGACTAGTGCCTTGTGGTGGTGTGGCTGTATTGCTGTCAGAGGAAGAGAATCGAAAATGGACAGTGAAGACCAGCTCAGTGGCGATTGGAGAAGTCTTTTGCTACCTGCCTCTCAGAATGAAAACAGGCCTGCCGGTCCATATCAATGGCTGCTTCGCTGTTACATCAAACCGCAAAGAGATCTGGAAGACTGACACTAAAGGCCAATGGAATTCTATCTTCATGAGACACGTCATTGTACAAGCCTATTTGTCAGCCCTCACTATGCTGCGAATTATGGCAGAGAATGGAGAACTGCTTAACTACAACTATTACGCAGCATGGCCCGATCCTGGGCAAGTGCACGATGACTTCACACTGATCAGTCAAGGGGTCTACCAGGAAATAGCCAAAGGAGGAGACAGTGAACAGGCTAAAGTCTTCTCTGATGGGAATACATGGGTCTCCATTCAATCTGTGAGATTCCTTGATGATGCACTACTTTGCAGACAAGACATCGGCCCATCTGCTTTCAAAATTTTTCTGAAATACCTCAAGAAAAGTGGATCACAAAATCTATGTGCTGTGGAGCTACCTGATTGGGTAAAAGAAGGATTCGATGATGCTGGGTGTAAAGGAAAGCTCATGGAAAACACCCTCACTGAAAAGCAATTCTTTACGGATGTGTTCTTTCCTCACATTCAGGAAATTGATGAAGAGCTCAGAGATCCGTTGGTGCAGTATGTCTTAAATGAGAAACTGGATGATTTTGCCCCAGTACTCAGGGTCACCCCTTGCATACCGTGTTCCAGCCCCCAAAAGGAGCTGGTTTTACCTTCTAGGCTCATTCACCCAGAAGGAAGAGTTGCAAAGCTGTACAACCCTGATGATGGCAGATTTCCTGAAGGGACAACAAAAGACTACCTCAACCCTGTTTGTTTGGTAAAGCTTGTGCAGTTAGGTATGGTGAAAGATGATCTGTCATGGGAAGACATTACTGAACGCACAGAGTCTGTATGTGAGCTCAATGAAAGCAACCACATGTCTGCATGTATTCGTAGCAGCATCCTTCTCAGTCTAATAGATGAGAAACTGAAAATGGGTGACCTTGGAGAATCAAAGCTTTTGGAGAAGCTACAAAACACAAAGTTTCTTCCATTCCTAACAAGACCGGCAGGGTTCTCTCTGCCATGGCATGGAAACGACTTTTCCCCAACTACTATGTTTTCTGCTAAAGAGCTCTTTACAACTGAGCACCAGGACACTGTGTGTTTGATCAAACCCATTCTGAATGAAAACTCTCCATCTTTTAAAGGCTGTGGTGCAATATCACTAGCTGTAAAAGACTACCTTGGGCTAATAAGAAAACCCTCAGTTGGACTGGTCATCCAACAGCTCAATAAATTGTCCCAGTCATTTGATGGTGTCACACTTTATCAAGAAAACATAACAAATGCCTGTTACAAATATCTGCATGAAGAAATGTTGCAGGATGAGATGGCAAAGGCACAAATCACAGATGAACTCAAATCTTTCAACTCTATCTTAGTAGAAAACACCTATGTAAATCCATCTAAGGTCGCATTCTACCTGAATTTTGATGCTGCTCCATATCTTTATCAGCTACCCAATAAATATAGGAACAGCTGCCGTGAGTTGTTTGAAAATGTAGGAGTACAGCCGAGCTTCTCTGTGGAAGACTTCTCATCTGTTCTTGAAATCCTGAAGGAACAATGTGGGCGAAAGTCACTCACAGAGGAGAATTTCCAGCTAAGTCGCCGCATTATCAGTGAAGGCATCTGGAGTTTGATCAGGGATAAAAACCAAGAATACTGCCAGGCCAATTATGGTGGTATCCTTTTACCTGACTCGGGTCTCACTCTGCAGCCATCAAAGTCCCTGTGCTACAATGACTGCCCCTGGATCAAAGTACGAGACTCTTCTGTAAAGTACTGTCATGCAGATATTCCAAGAGAAGTTGCAGTTAAACTCGGTGCAGTCCCAAAACGCCACAAAGCCTTGGAGAGGTATGCATCAAACGTATGCTTCAGTACTCTGGGTAGTGAGTTCGGACAAAAAGAGAAGCTAACCAGCAGGATTAAAAGTATCCTAAATGCGTATCCATCAGAGAAAGAAATGCTAAAAGAGTTGCTTCAAAATGCAGATGATGCTAAAGCCACTGAGATCTATTTTGTATTTGATCCAAGAACACATCCCACTGACAGAATTTTTGATGATAAGTGGATTCCAATGCAAGGTCCTGCTCTGTGTGTTTACAACAATCAGCCATTCACAGAGGACGACATCAGGGGAATACAGAACCTGGGAAGAGGCACAAAGGAAGCCAATCCAGGCAAAACCGGACAGTATGGCATAGGTTTCAATTCTGTTTATCACATCACGGACTGCCCCTCCTTCATCTCAAACAATGACATTTTATGCATCTTTGACCCACATGCCCAGTTTGCTCCTGGTGCCACTTCAGTTAGTCCTGGGAGAATGTTCAGAGATTTGGACTCAGACTTTAGGTCCCAATTTTCAGATGTGCTCAATCTGTATCTAGGGGCTCATTTCAAGTTGGAACGCAGTACCATGTTCCGTTTTCCTATTCGCTCGACAGAAATGGCAAAAACATCTGAGATAAGTCCTGTTCCAGCATCAGACAGAATGGTCCAAAACCTGCTTGATAAACTCAAAACAGATGGTGCAGAACTGCTAATGTTTCTGAATCACATGGAGAAGATATCTATTTGTCAAATTGAAAGCTCAACAGGAGAGTTGAAAGTGTTATATTCGGTAACGGCTAAAATTTCAGATGGAGATCGTCTAAAGCGCAAACAGTTTCATGCTTCAGTGATTGATAGTGTAACCAAAAAGAAGCCACTCTCTGCCATCCCAGCCCAGCAGATAACCTATACACTGGACATAGAGGACTCAGAGGGTAGCTTGACAACATGGATGATCTGCAATCGATCTGGCTTTCCTGACATTGAAATGGTCTCAAAAAGTGTCATCTCAGCTCACAAAAATGAAGATATAACCCTGTTTCCCAGGGGAGGAGTAGCAGCATGTGTTAGCCACAATTACAAAAAGACTCATAGAGCCTTTTGTTTTCTTCCCCTCTCATTAGAGACTGGTTTGCCTTTTCATGTTAATGGACATTTTGCTCTTGATTCTGCAAGAAGAAACTTGTGGCGAGATGACAATGGAGTAGGAGTAAGAAGTGACTGGAACAATAACTTAATGACATCACTTATTGCCCCAGCATTTGTGGAACTGCTCATTCAGCTAAAGCGACGCTACTTCCCAGGCCCTGATCCCACAATGACTATTGTACAGGCAACACCACTTCATGCTGTGAAAGACACTCTACGGAAATACCTGTTTTTCTTCCCAGTCAATAAAATAGACATCCAGGCTGACTGGTACTGCCTTGTGAAAGCAGTCTATCAGTGTATTCATGTTGAGCAAAAGCGTCTGCTGCCAGTTCTCAGGGCTCCGCACATGGACAACTCTGAAATGCATTCTGTCATTTACATTTCATGGGTAAATACATCTTCTGTAAACAAAGGCAGGGCATATTTTGATAATTTGCTGCAAGATGAACTCCAGTATTTGAAAAACACAGAGCACAACATCACGTCGAGAAAATCTGTTGCAGAAAATGTCTACCGACTCAAAACATTGCTACTGGATATTGGTTTCAATCTGGTGTATAGCTGTGATGAATCTGCCAATCTTTACCTTGGTTTAGAAGATGCTGGGATACCAGTGGTATATGTAACTCCAAAAGATGTGTGCAACTTTCTCCACACATTCACAGCCCCAGATACATCGTGCCAAATAGGAAAACTGCCCTGTCGTCTACAACAGTCAAGCTACAAGCTCATTCATAATGTAAAGCTCCTTGTTGACTACTGCTTCAAGGATATTGAGGAGGAAGACTTCATGATAGAAGGGCTGCCTTTGCTGGTAACAATGGACAACATGCTGCAGGTGTTTGACATAAAAAGACCAAAGTTTCTTACAACACACCACGAACTAATACCACCAAGAAAAGAAATGTTCATGCACGCAATGTATATCAAATACAGTGACATTTTAATCAAGGCAGGGGCTGCCAAAACATTTGACATCAGCAGTTTTGGTGAGATGGTTGGCTCTGTCCTCCCAAGAGAATATCGCACAAAAGCACCGGTGAGATGGAGAGACTCTTTCCAGAGCGAGTCCTGGCTTAAAAATGTGTGGAACTTTATCAGTGAGAACACAGCTGTGAAAGAGGATCAGGTACAAATGAAACCTGGATTTGATACAGTTGTTGACATCCTGAAAGACTGGGCTCTGCTTCCTGGAGTCAAATTCATGGCAAGAGAAAAACTCGTCCTTCCTGAGCACGATTTGCTTTTGCCTCTAAGTTTGATGAACATAGCCATATTTCCTCAAGGCCAAAACGATAAAGTCTTCCATACACTGATGAAAGCAGGGTGCATTCAATTGGCCGTCAACAAAATATGTCCCAAAGACAATCCCATTTTGCCCTTTCTGATTCAGCACACTGCAAACATTGAAAATCCTTCAAGTGTTTTGAAAGCTCTTGAGTATATGATACAGACAAGTGCATTCAAATCTGTACACTTCACTGACAAAGATTTTGAGGCCTTGTTGTTGTATTTCAACTGCAACCTGGCTAATCTATCACAAGAAGACATTCCGAGTCTAAAACTTCTCCCATGTTTTAAATCTGTCAGTGGGAAATACATCAACATTGCAAACACTGTTTCAACCTATGTTCTTGCTAAAGACATACCTGCTGCAGATATAGACAAGTGGGCACATAATGCTTCCTATGGCTTTCTTGCTGACAATCCACAACTAAAAGAACTATATTCCTTTCTAGGGTGCACACCAATCGATGACCTAGAAATTTATCTTCAGCATTTGTTGCCAAAGTTTGAAAGCTTGACTTACAGTGCAAAAGTGGAGCACATTATCCATTTAAAAGAGCGGCTCATGTCTATTGAAGAGTCTTCTGAAGTGAAAGACCAGCTCTATGAAAAGTTGGAAGGACTCTCATTTATTTATGACAGTTCCACTCGTCTTAGACAAGCCAAGTTTTTCTTTGACAAAACAGTTGAAGTCTTTGAAGTTATGCTTCCTCAAAAGTCCTTCATTCCAAATGACTTTTTCAGGAAGGTGGAACAGATTTCAAAGCCTAAAAATGGAGCACTTCAGTTAACATCGTGGATCACCTTTCTGCGGAGAATTGGCCTTAAACATGAAGTTTCACAGCAACAGATTCTCCAGTTTGCAAAAGAAATCAGCATCAAGTCCCAGACTGAAAACTGGGCCAAAGAAAAGGTTCAAACCACAGTTGATGTTCTTCTAAACCACATTTTTAAAGATAGAGTTGATCTATTCCAAGGCAATTTTCTTAAAGAGCTGTCTATGATCCCATTCCTCTGTCCTGAGAGAGCCCCAAAAGAACTGATCAAACTTCACCCACAGTACCAAGAGGTGGGTGGCACACTTCCGCTCATTCGCTTTAGTGGGTCTCAAGTCAATCCTAAATTCAAGCAAACAGATATTATTAACTTGCTCTGGACATCATGTCCAGTTTTACCTGAAAAAGCAACACCGTCAAGTATAAATGATCAAAAAGGGAACACCCTGAGTGGGCAGGAACAGCTTGACCAAATACTCAGCATGCTGGGTGTAAACCTTGAGCCACCATTGGAAAAAGTGATCATCAATTGTAAGAACATTTGTAGCATTTCCAGTCCAGATGATGAAATGGTGAAAACCCGGAACAAAATCTTGAGATCAACTTACGAGTTCCTCAGTGCAGATAAAAGAGATTTCCGCTACCTGCTTCGTGGAGTTCCTTTTGTCATTGTTGAAGATGGTTGGAAATTACTGAAACCGGAAGAAGTAGTCATTAATTTGGACAATGAATCTGACTTCAAGCCTTACTTGTACAAATTACCGTTAGAGCTAGGGACTTTTCATCAGCTGTTCAAACTTCTTGGGACTGAAGATGTTGTATCAACCAAACAGTACGTGGAAGTACTTGGGCGTATTTACAGAAGTTCAGAAGGCAAACAGCTTGACCCAAATGAAATGAGAACTGTTAAGAGGGCTGTGTCAGGACTGTTCAAATCTCTACATAACGATCCAGTGGAAATTCGCAAAGATCTAGAGAATCTCCGGGACCTAATATTTTATCTGCCCAGTCATGATGGACGATTAGTCAAGTCCAATGGCTTAGTATTTGATGATGCTCCACACTATAAAAGCAGAATTCAGGGAAATGTGGGTGTCCAGATGCTAGTCGACTTGAGCCAGTGCTACCTAGGCAAAGACTATGCTTTCCACACCAAGCTAATAATGCTGCTTCCACAGAAACTAAGACCGCGATTACTAAGCAGTATCCTTGAAGAACAACTTGATGAAGACTCTCCGAAGATGTGTCAGTTTGGTGCACTCTGTTCTCTCCAAGGCCGTCTGCAACTGTTGCTCTCATCTGAGCAGTTCATCACAGGATTGATCCGAATAATGAAACATGAAAATGAGAACGCTTACTTAGTGAATGAGGAAAAAGCTTTGCGTCTCTGCAAAGCACTTAGTGAAGCACTGAAAGTGTCTTGTTTTGAGAAACTCCAGACAACATTGAGAGTTAAAGGGTGCGCACCTATCCCTCACAGCCGAAGTGAAACTTTAGCTTTCTTAAAAAGATATGGGACATCTGTCATTCATCTTTACATCCAGCATTCTGATAGTAAAGACATTAATTTTCTACTTGCACTTGCTATGACACTAAAGTCTGCTACAGACAACTTGATTTCAGACACTTCCTATTTGATTGCCATGTTAGGGTGCAATGATATTTATAGAATCACAGAGAAGTTGGACAATCTTGGAGTGAAGTATGATTCAACTGAGCCTTCAAAACTGGAGCTGCCACTTCCTGGAACCCCCATCCCAGCGGAGATCCACCACACTTTACTGATGGATCCAATGAATGTGTTCTATCCGGGAGAATATGTGGGCTACCTGGTAGATTCAGAGGGAGGAGACATTTACGGGTCATATCAGCCAACCTACACATATGCCATCATTGTGCAGGAAGTAGAAAAAGAAGATGAGGAAAACAGTACTGTTCTTGGAAAGTGTTTTCAGATTGATATTGGTTACAGTGAGTATAAAATTGTCAGCTCTCTTGACCTGTATAAATTTTCAAGACAAGATGAAAACAGTCAAATAAGAGACACTAGTTCCCCATCAACTCCAACAAGTCCAGATATCCGCTCAGCAACGCTTCGAATGATGCCTCCAATATTTACAGGCAAGGAAAACCTCAGACCCCCACCCCAAAAACAGTCACCAAAAAAGATCAAACTTCATGCATTGCCTGAGATTCTGAAAGAAGTGACCTTAGTTATTGAGCAGGCATGGAAGCTTCCAGAAACAGAGAGAAAAAAGATCATCCGCCGACTGTATCTCAAATGGCATCCGGACAAGAACGCAGAGAATCTAGACGTTGCGACAGAAGTCTTCAAGCACCTACAAAATGAGATTAGTCGAATGGAAAAGCAGTCTTTGACAGATCAACAAAACACTGACAGAACCTCTAGAAGATCCTACTCGTCATCATCCACACGCTTCCAGTCAGATAAGTTTTCCTATCAGAGATATTACTCCACATGGAACCAAGAAGCGACCAGCCATCGATCGGAAAGACAAACTTTCAGGGAGCATAACCCCAGCCACGCAGGCTCCTCCCACTCACATCGCTTCTTTGTACCCCCAACCTTCAAGACAGTGGGAAACCCAGTGGAAGCCCGGCGATGGCTAAGGCAAGCTAGAGCCAACTACTCTGCTGCTCGCAATGATCTCCATAAAAATGCCAATGAGTGGGTGTGCTTTAAATGCTACCTAGCAACGAAACTGGCCCTGATCGCAGCAGACTATGCTGTGAGAGGGAAGTCCGATAAAGATGTGAAGCCCACAGCATTGGCGCAGAAGGTAGAGGAATACAACTCCCAGTTAACAGGGCTTGCCAATGACGTCCAGATCTTGGATGGTTATGGGGTGGACAGTCTCAGAACTCGCTACCCAGACCTCCTGCCTTTTCCTCAGATACCCAATGACCGATTCACATCTGAAGTAGCAATGAGAGTGATGGAGTGTACAGCACGGATCATTATAAAGCTTGAAACTTTTGTGCAACAAAAAGTATAGTAGTTTGTAACTTGGCAGTCGTCAAGCCATTAAAAGATGCATTCATTTTGTAGAAAAAGAATAGTTATTTAAGTGATCCACTAAAACCAGCTATTAATTCACTTCACCTCCCCAATTAGAGAGGCAAACAAGAGCAATGAAGAGATGGTTTTAAAAATATTGGGACCATTAAGTCTATATTTTGAAAAATAAGTCACTAAAGCAAAGTTTTACTCAGGATGTTTGTTCTAAATTTGGTGTGATTGGTCATTATTCAATTAACTTGGATTTCTGAGTCCTCACAGACACAGGGGTAACGTTTAGAACAACCCTGTTAATATTATTTATTTTAAATGTATCCTGTCTGCTTCTCTAACTTTTTCCAAAATAATAGATTAAAAGCTGAATGCAAACCCTTAAATGACAATGGAAAGCAATAGCATTTTTAAAGTTGGACACTACAGCTGACAGGCCATGGTTCAGCTGTGACTCCCGGTGCAGTGATACGTGATGCACAGGGCGTCACCAACAAATAGACTGAATCATGTAGATCTGCAAACAAGACAATGGCTGTACATAGAAATGCCGAGCAATATGATTTCTTTACCAAAGTCATGTTTATTTTATGTGTTCAATCTTTTGTGTAAACTGAAAATATATGCTGCTTTTTTACTTTCAATTTTTATATGAAATTATTTTCTTGCAACTGAAATTGCTTTAACAATGCTCAAAATGGGAAGTAAAGGAAAATGAAGAATGGGAATGCAATGCAGTGTAGTTATCTCACAATGCAATCACTGTACATTTTATTTGAATTTTTTTACTGTTCATTTAATTTTGTAACTGTTGATTATCAACAGCAAGCACTTTTAAAAGTTTGTCACCTGTTCATTTATGTTTTCAAGGTGTGAAAAGCCAAAACTGTGAATGTATCTAATTCTTATTTATGAATGTTTTTTTCTGTTCTCTGATGCATCTCTCAATAGCGTATTAACAGATTTACAGGAATAAAACCATGTTTAGTGCAGTTTGCCTATAATATTGTATTGCTTTTGTGAATCCTTTTTATTAAAGGGCTTTGTTTTCATACATTCTTATACCATGTTACACAGTGAACTGTATCTGAAATGTGCATTGTGGCATTACTCCTTCTATGAGGGGGCTTACCTGATTCAAACTGTAAACGAGAGAACTGTCACAACAATATGTAGTGTATGGACACTGTTGCCTTGGCCAAATAAATGAACCTGAAGGAAATGTGTGTGCATTACTGCAGGTTGAACCATGTCAAATAAGTGAAGTAGTCGTAGTAGTGAGTCTTCACCACTAGAGTGCGCAAGAACACTGTTGACTTTATTCCAACCTGACAGGGACAGGGACAGAGACAATACAATAATACTAATGTTTATTTTCTGTACAAATCTAATAAATAAGCAACTTTTATCAAATTGTACAAGTGAATATAGCCAGTAAAAACTGAACATATAACTTAATGGTGACAGATAAACCTTTACCCTTGTAAACAGTAGTTCTTTCTTAATTTAGGCAGGAGATTTATGTTGTTTTGGTTCAATTATTTCTGGCATGTTTACATGCTCACAGCAGGTTTAAAGCCACAGATAAAAGTCTTTATTTTAAAGCTTGTCAGCTGTTAAGTGTTGGTTCTACAAACAAATGTGCAGAATGCTGGAGAAACAGACAACAAAAGCAAATATAATCTTCTCAAGTAAAAACATGACATGCATAATAAACATATCACACCAAGGGCTTTAGAACTACAAACCAAAATAAATATTTATTTACACTTCTATTTTCAAGCCCTTCTTCACTGCTATTATTTATTGCACTACAATAATATTGCATAGGATGTAAGCTGTAAACCAGCTCCTCATTGCCCAGCCATGGTTTCATGTTTACAAAAGTAACACATTAGTTGCCAATTTCTTTCTCGAAGAATAGTTAAAAATCCACAGACGCCCTTAAAAGAATGCTTCCCTTGACATTCCCAGCTAGTTGCCAGCAGGCACTTTCTGATCGAGTCTTAAAATGCCAGTGGCGATTTTGCACCTCAAGTAACCGTAGAAACCATTGTGCTTGTTTCTTCAGTGGAGATGGACCTTCGGAGACATTGATTATCTGTCCTAGTGCATTCAGCAGTCTTGGTTCTCGCTGCAAGTGGAGGTGACCCCGGCCTTGGACAAGAAGAGCTTGCCACTGGGACACACACACACCTCGAAGAGCCCCTGTGCATTCCCAGAAACCCCTCCTGAGCTCAGGGGCAGACGGGGCATGCGCACGGTGTCTGCATCCAGGACCAGCTGTGTGCAGACAAAGGGCGTTTAAAGGAGGAAACTAAGACACTACAAACTGAAATATGGACACTTGTTACAATTGAATTAATCTAACGTTTTTTTTAGCAAATAGAGGAGCTACTGGAATAAATGCAAAATAGAAATGCAAAATAGAAATAGAAAACATTTCAGGAAAAACAATATGTCCCTTGAGATAAGCAGGTAGCAGACCTGCCATCAAAAATTATATAATGCACCTTCAAGATTAAGATTTAAATTAGGTTACATACATCCTAATTTATAATACAAATTTTAAGTAAATAATATTATGCTATAATATAATTTTGTAACTCTCATACTTGTATTTACTTGCACTCTTATAGTCTTACAAAGTAGCAGCAAATCTTTGTTTTGGCTTCCAAAACCACAAAGGGAAAAAATAACATTCAGTAGCTGTAGATGTGGTTGGAAAGATCCAGTTGGAGCTTGGAAAACTTTGGTATTCTGAAAACGCAGCAAGACCTTGTAAAACCCCCTCTTTCCATGTTCAAGCATGTGACATTAGAATAAATGGAGTCCATTTTGTGCTTCAACCATGACCAGCCCAGAAAGGAAATGATCACTTCAAATGTAGTATCTAATGTCAACACACTGAGGTGAGTCATTGGGTTTATAAGCTACTATTAGTCACGCCAAGTTTAGGGCATCTATCCTTAGCACTTCAAAGCTTTCCCTGGAACTATAAACAACAAAAAATAGTAGGGATAGTCAGATATGGACATTCTGCTGAAATTATAGTTCATTTCACAAACTAACTTTGTTAACAAAACAATTTCCTGGACATAATACCATTTCTTGTACTTTTTTATGATCGTGTAAAGAGCAACATCTGAAGCTTGATTAAAAGAAGAAAATCTATTCAGAAAAAAACGCTCTACATTAGTAAATGTTACCGTTATCTCCCATACTAAACATACTAAAGCATATCGCCCATCCTGAAAAAATTGTCAAGTCTAGGAAATGCACCATAATAATCTAACTAAAGCTGAACTAAACTATAAACATGAACAAAGCCTAAACCCAACAGACAAGAACAAACTACTCATATCAAGGTTTTATTGCAAAGGAAACTTGCTCCACTCTTGCTCTTGTAGCACCCAGGTGTGACTTGTTTACAGAGATTACAGAAGCTGCATTTTTTGGAAAAGCACAAATCCCTCAGGAAGAATAAAGAAAAAGAAGGCAAAAAGCAGGCTGAGGCTTAGACTGTGTTTGGTAGATTTCTGGCAAGAGTTGTGTTTTCTTTGCCTCACCAGCCCCAGAGTGGACTCCAGCAGCACGTCCATGTTTGAGGCTGCCTCTATGTTCCCAGCCTGGGCTTTCAGGTGCACCCCCTTTGGAGCGTCCATGCTGAGGGAGCGGGTGGGAGACTCCAGCCTGAAACACAATCAGCAAGTGCATGATGGTTTATGAGGGAATGTGAGAGAGAAAAGAGAAATATGTGTAATTTAAAAGGGATTTGCATACATATGTCTAATCCCATGACGGCTTTTAACTCTGCTCCTCATTTATTATACCCAGCAGTGCTCTAGTTATTTATAGGAAAACCTAAGAACTGAAAAAAAAAACAACTCCAGCCCTGTACTTACTTATGGAAATTATTATTATTATGGTATGACCCAGACTCCTGGATTAGACATGTCAGGAGCAGTGACGCTACAGTGTCCATGCACCAGTCTCCATCATATTGATCTCATCTTGGTCAGACCTACTTTAGCTCGACTTAACAGGAGAGCCCAGAGAAAACCCGCCCAGACATGGAAAGAAACATGCAGACGCCGACCTATTTTTATTATTAAACAGTTTTAAATCAATACCGTTTGGACTAAATGTAAAATAATGATCCAAGTGTGTTATAGTGCTATTAAATACCCAATATGTCTGCTCACCTGAGGTCCTTCAGTGGCTCCGACCTCAGCACAGGCACCTCCACTGAATGCTGGAAGAGTGCCCCCTCAGGCCCTAAAGAGAAAAACAACCATCAGAAGACTTGGGCTTTTCACTGACACCATCATCTCTGACATGGGAGCTAAGTCTTCATAGAAAAGCAGACAGTGGTGGTGCTGAATTATCCATATTAACTATCTCGACTATGCAGACTCAAAAAGACAACTGTTAAAGAACTGTGGCCTGTGCGCTTACTGTTTTTTATTTATTAATATAATGTAATGATGTTTATATTTATTTGCAATTAGTCTCAATCTAGAAACCTTCACTCACCATATTTCAACCTTTATTTGAATAAAAATGTTCAGTGTACAAGAGAACTATCTGACTAATACATTACTGAACTAATCGTTAGCTGCAGCCCAAGGCCAATATCTTCATTTTACTTTCAAAAGTAGCAACCAGAATCAAATGCCAGAGACATTACAGGATATGAACGATCCTTGTGGCAATAGTTTTAAACTGTGCCCCAGTGTGATTGTTCTACGGGTGCTGGAACAATTTATCATTTGAAAGAATCGAGACAAGCGGCCCTGGTGCTCCTGCCCACAGCTCCAGCAGATCAGATGACCCCGGGCGCGATGAAGCTATCAGCCCCACGGCCTTCACCATTCATCAGGCTGCCCAGTGTGGAGCCCCTGCCCCTATTCACGCTCTGATACTGGGGCTGGAGGGCACCACTACACCACATCCATCCTCTGACACAATGTGATTTTGGGTTTGTTTTGAGCTGGTACAGTGGAGAAACAAGCATCACTCACTGCAAGTCTGACAATTACAATTTATGGTCAAGTGCGTTGCATTGTTTCTTATGGGGTAAAATTCATCCAAATCATTTAAAAGATTAGAAACTGTTGAATATGAATTATTACACTGCAAAAAGTGAATATCAATGAAGGAATGGCATTCATTTAATACAGAAAGATCATTTTAATTTCAGTAGTTTTGTTTGTAGCTTAATTTTTAGTAGTACGTTAACAGTAGTAGACGTTTTGATGTTGTTTATTATATAGTTATAGTCTGTAGCAGTGGTGAATCCTTATGTTATATTTTAAACTGTAAATTGGATCACAATATTGATCTAAAACAACTTAATAAAGAAACAAGTCTGTGAGTTTGCTGACTTCTGGCTAGAAGCTGAATTATGCCTGTCAGTCACGCTGGCGGCCTTGCCTATGGATATCTGTAGATCATGGTAGCGTAGAGGGTTTTTTTTATTTTTTTCATTTGCTGAATCCAACACGTTTCACTGCTTAAAAAATATTTAAAACAACCAAGTACAGAGCAGTGGGTGAGAATGGAGGACTGGTGAAAATGGGAATCTCTAGAGGAATTTTAAATACTGCTGAATTTTTCACTTTGTATTTCATAACTATGAAAATGCATGTTTGATTTTTATTCTGAATTTTAGTTGCTGAAATTTAAAGTCTACATTTTCAAAGTGTTTAAAAATCAATACAAAATTTGACCTTTTAAATATTCAGCACGAATGTTTTCAGTCCCTCAAATTCAATCCCTCAGATTCAACAGTCAAAATTCATTGTGTAAAATGTGCAAAGATCAAAAATGCCAAGGCAGAAGCAAACAATCCAAAGTGGTCTGATCTAACTTAACATAATAAACAGAAAATGTTGCAGTGAAGCGATGTGATTAGTAAAAATTTGCCTCATCTTCCATCATCTTTTTTATTTCTTAAGTGTAAACCCCGCCCACAGATGAGAACCATTGGGAAACAGCCTCTGTCCTCCTCACTCACTCGGGATCGATTGCTTCTGTCTTTTTTCTGCAATTTTTTTCACTTTTTCAATTTTCCACTCTGAATTTTGACGTCGTATTTGAGGGCTTGAACATATTTGTGCCGAATATTTAAAAGGTTACATTTTCAGCAACTAAAATTCATGCATTTTCAGAGTTATAAAATTCAAAGTGAAAAAATCTGCAATATTTAAAATTCAAAATCTAATGGAACAAATGATCTTCCATATGAATCATTGCAAATACAACTCGAGTGGATAGAAAACAATTATAACACAATATTAAAGTCTTGAATACAGTAAAATCAGATTGTGAAAATGCCAATAGGTCCATATTATGTTGTATAATGTTGTTTCCTCATCACAAACAGACCTGGAGTTGTTTTTTGTTTTATTCACACATGTTTAAACACACAAACCCTGCATTTTTAGGATAAGTTCTTGGCTCAAACAGAAAACTTTAAACTCCACACACCTTCACTAGAAACAATTGGATAATTTCAGCCGCGACATTACTTTGAGCTATGGAAAAGACTAATAATGAAAGATTCCAGCTCAAACATGTGTGAATGAAACAAACACAACAAGGTCACAACATTATAACAAAATATTAAAGCTCATAGAGTCAGTTTGGCGTAATATAGAGTAAATGCAACTAATTTAAACTCTTTAGATCTTCATTATACGCAGCCCAAAGCCACATTCTTGCCCTTGACGAGGCCTGCGGCAGTGGGAGGGTGTCAGACATGTCCAGGTGGGTGCCACAGTGGGTTCAGCTGCCGTACCTGTGACGCGGAGCTTGTCTGGCCCGATCACCGTCTGCTGACCATCTGCGCTGAACAGCATGGTATCGGTGGGCGAAGTCATGAGCACGCCCCGGGTCTGTCCCTGCGCCTCCCTCGGACCTGCCAACAAACAAAACCCCTGAGCGCCTGCTTCGGTTCACGCTGCAAATGTCATTTTCAATCCGGTGTGGCGCCTTTTTTAGCCATTTTTAAACAGTGTGGGATCGTGCATAATGGACCTTTCCTAGTGGAGGGCTTAAAGGTGCACTGTGGAACTTTTCTGCTTGCTTATATGGAGATGTAATTGCTTTGCCTGGAATGTTTCACAGTGATAAACTGAATCCAGCTCACCTCTAGATTACAGGTCTTTTGATTGCTTAAAAATACCTTTAAAACATGTAATCTTAATGAGAGTGGGCTTGCCTCTCCACAAATCTGACCTGTAACTTGGCCTGCTTGGAGATAAAATTAATAGGGGTACACTGCCTATTCCAACATCCATTTTCTGACCATTTTTAGTATCATTATTCCAATACATCTTTTTTTTTTTGAGAGTTGCGATAGTCCACCCAGGCGCATCTCTCACTGTATTTGATTTTGTTTTAATCCCAAAAGCAATTCTTCATTCAGGGTATTACGAGCATCTTATGATTTATGGGAGCACAAAGTATAATAATCTATCACATTAATATTATTCATGTTGAAAAAGCGGAATGTTTGAAAAATAGTAAAGTGCAGCTACTCTGACAATTAGACGTCATTGTCTAAATAGCGGCGTGAAACCAGTTTAATACCGACTGTGGAAGAGACGAGCAGACTGGACGTTGCCCCAGAAAAGTTACAAAGTGCACCTTTAAATCTGGGTTTGTCATTGACGACAACATCTCTCATGTTCCATTTAGACTTGGCTTCCTCTATTCGACAGTAGTGGTGCTGAATCAGTCATTTTAACCTAAAAATCTGCCTTTTTATGGTCACTTTCATGTTTTCCATACTTTAGCTTAACAAATGACAATATATTAGCGTTTTTACTGTTGTTTTAGATCAAACTGGTCAGAAGTAGGGACAACTGGGACATTTCTTGTATAAAACTGGAACAAATGACTTGTTTTGCATAAATCTGTTTGGACAGGGGACACAGGGCTCACACCCCATTGATTTGTGATTTATGTTTTAATAATATGATACTGTTCAAATTCACATTTTAAAACGCGTCCAGAAGAATTGACAAAAACACTGTAAAATGAGTGCATAGCCATGTTTGTACTGTAGTTTGTACGCACAAAAAGATGGGATATTTTGTTGTTTGATGAGAAAATGGAGGTAGCTCAAAAAGTTCTGCCTTTGCTAATTGACCAGATTTTCAAAATTCCAAACTGGGACACACCTACGTTGGGATGTTTGCTATAGATAAAACTGTGAAAAGAGAGTAACATTGTGCATTCTCATGTCAATCACAACCTGAGGAACTTGTGACGCTACATTTTTTTGCTTTATGGTCATTTGCAAACATGGTTTTCTGTGTTTTTGGCTAAACAAATGACAATTTATGCTCCTATGCTACCTACCGAATTTATTTATTAGGTAGGTAGTCAAAAAATTGTGATAGTCCTGTTTTTCGTCCAGGTTTAAACATGATGCAGTCCTGGTTTAAATCAAACTGGTCAAAAATAGGGAAACTTGGGACATTTCTTGTAATAAAACTGGGACAAATCAGTGGTTTTGGATAAATCTGCAGGGACACGGGACACGGAGCTAAAAACTGGGACTGTCCCGGGTAAATAGGGACGTCTGGTCACCCTATAATTGCATCTATTTGAAATGCGATCAATCTTGCAGCGGCGCTATGCACAAGTTACTTCTAATATTGTTAACATTATATTGGCGATTTCTGTATAATAGTGTTTTTTGTGATAGAACAGTTGATGCCGACATGAAAGCTTCACTATTGACCACAGCTCCACACAGATGATTAGCCTGGCGTGGGCTAAAACACGCATGAGGTTTCCTGATGCCGTTTTGGCCTATGTACCTCTCTGCGTGAAGCAAGAGATGTGAGGAGGACGAGCCCCCACAGAAGCTGCAGTCCTGCCTAACAAGCGCTCACATTTTACACACAGCTTAAATGATCAAGCACACATGAAGCCACCGTGGAACTGCGATTGGCTTTTAGCGTTTAGGATTTGTTGTCGTTTTAGGTTTGCTTATTCTCAGATGGCGGACTGGGGGTTATAGAACTCTGCAGGACATTTACTGTTTTTGAAAGAAATATCCAAAATAGAGATGAAAAAACACTGAAAGAATTGGGTCTGGGTCAGATACATAAAGCCAGATTTTGTGGTTGTAAAAGTGTAACTAATCTTCTGTGTCAATTTTCTGTGTCATTTTTTGTTTTACTTTTGTTTTTATTTATTGTGGGTGCACCTTTTCTCTCTCATCCTACCTGTATAAATATCAAAATATCTTTTCTTTTTACGTTTCTATAATGGTTAATCTGCCAGTATATGCAAGATTTTTTTTTTTAATCAAAAAACTATATTTAAAAGCTAAAAAATAACCATTGTTGCTATCCATACATTTTCAAGTTTAATGTTTTCCAAAAATGACACCATAAAATGACACCAAAATCTCATCCAAAGCAAATCTGAGAACAGCTAGAAACTATTTGGACTCAATAACTTTGAGACTTTGCAAAACGACATAAAAACAATGCAGAAAGAATACAGCCGTTATCTAGCTGCTCACACTAAATATTTGACATTTTTGGTTATTTTTGTCAACAAGAACTATTTGTTATGGCAGTTGGTTATTTTCTTGTTAATTGGAACTAGTTTTTGATATAATATAAAGTTATTTATGTTCTTGTTTTCAATATAAATTTGTAAGCACTGTATATTGTTTTTAAAAAAGACAGATGATGCATGGGATATGAAATAAATGTATGTATCTGTAAACCATTATCAGAAAATAAAGAATTACAAAAAATAAAACTAAAAGAAAGAATTGGGTCCACACACTTGCCGTATTAATCTCAAGTCTTAAAGGACTTTCAGCTGACAACACTCACGTCTTTGGGGCACAGACGGTATAATAGAAATCGACTAAGGGAGTGTGATGTCATCCATTGCGTTCAGTTGCAACCAAATGAAGCTCAGTGAGGTTAGCAGTTATAGCAGCTAATTTGCAACCGGGGACCACATTTGGAGATCCGAGCGTGAAACCAAGGAGCCAGTCACCATCTCGGTCTATTCTTTTCGGTTGAATAATGGCACCACTGCTTAAGGAAAAAAAATAGGACAAAAAAGTGTATAAAATGAACCCACAAACACAATAATAATAATAATAATAAT
>JACN01091997.1:0-11416 GCA_000787155.1 Scartelaos histophorus | reverse complement strand
CAATCTCTGTACAGTGCTCTGTGTTTTAGTGCAGTGAGTAGTGTGAGCTGCCCCCTGCTCTGTCACTCACCCAGGTAGATGACGAAGGGTGACATGATGGTGCCCACACGTGCAGCCATGGAGCAGCAGCCCATGGCCGTGTTCCTAACCACTGTGGGGAAGAGCTCCGAGGAGACGGCGTACACGATACAGAACGCCGCTGTGATGCCAAACTTCCCGAACATCTCCAGCACTACTTCTAAGGCAGGGTTGTCTACAGCGGGGCACAGATTAGAATGAGAGAGGATCAGGTAATGGTAAACAAGCAGCTGGAGGATCAGACCATTTTTCACTGATGGAGGAAACACACTGAGACTAGACCTGTGACCTCACTGTGAGGCAAGAGGGCAGCCACAAGTGTAAACACTGGATATTTTCAGCCCAGAAATTGCCAATCTCTACTGAACTAAAGGTAAAAAGTAGCTTTGGAACTTCATGAAATCACATGGTGGAACAGAGGATTTTGAGATGTAGGCAGTCTAATAAAGAGTGAAACACAAAAACACAAAAACACAACTCCAGGTCTGTTTTTGATGGAGGTAACATTATAACATATCTTAAAGCTCACAAGAGTCAGTAGTATAATCTAGGATCTTTAATATTCATAGATCCATAAATCCGTTCCATATGTCCAGTACCGTACCGAATGGGATAAGATGAACACACAGGATCATGACTCCCCCGATGAGCAATGTGGAGGACTGGCAGATGCGTCGTGCTACCAACTTGAGCAGGATCAGAGCGATGATGTATGCTGGTACTTCAGTCACCGCAGAGAGGAAGCAGTTTAGGTACGGGTCACCATGGAGATTGGACGTGTTCAGGAGCAGAGCGTAGTAACTCAGCGTGATAATGATCCTGGAGAGAGAGTATCCAGATGTCCTTGTGTAGGAACTGTGTTGGACTTGCTTTGCAAATGGTTCAGTCCGTAGGCCCAATTAGTGTCTCAAACAAATGGGTTAATTACTATTTAGTATCATTTCAAACCTGCTTTTGTTTCAGTCTAGTCAAACTAAAGGAGTTGTACACTGTAACATCTAACACTAGGGCTCACTTGTATTCAGCTGGTTGACTTTACTCACAGCTACTAATTTGTGGATCTTGTGGTCAAGTAACAATGACTTTCAGAACGAAAAAAGCACATTTCTTGTCAATTAGACTATGGTCAACTTGAATGAGACGAATAACTTCAACAGCGATGTATTATTGCCAAGAGTCCATCTTATCATCCCAGAACTTAAGCTCAAAAGTTTGCTATGTTTAATGACTAAATACTCAAATTTGTGTACCTGATACAAATCTAAATGGCATTATTGTAGAATAGAATAGAATAGAATAGAATAGAATAGAATAGAATAGAATAGTCTACTTATTAGATTTAACAGTGTACCTGATTTTTTACAGTCTTCAAGATGAGTTAATTTAAACAGTTTGCAGTTTTCACACATTCCAAGCATCCTAATGATTCAATTTAAAAAGCGCTTTTCACAACTTAAAGGGGCCAGCTCTATTGCTGTCTTCCTGATCTCCCACAATAAAACACTTTATTATTAATTGTAGTACTTATTTTGAACTCAAGAGCTACAAATACAATATGTCTGTACTTCCTTCTCAGAATGCATGATGTATAGGTCTTTTACAGATGCTATAGGCCACTAACTATAGCTTGTAAAATAAATTACATAATATATATACTGTATATGTAATACATTTTGAAATAAAGGATTACACAAAAATGAAACTAGGACTCACCATAAAGTGCTGCACAGTAAAGTAATAAAAAATAAGTTGCAGTCTTGGAAAATGGCAATGATGTTGTATTTCTTGTCTTTTTTAGCCAGTGTTTCTTCCACCTGAAATAAAGACAGTTTCTGTGTGAGCCTGTTTAAGCTGTGTCAGGTGTGCACCTGCAAAACACCCTGTCACCTCCTTCTGTTGTGTATTATACAGGCAGAATGCCTCACTTTGTATAGAAAGCCTAGTGTTTTTAGGTAATGTAAGTCATAGATGTTCTATTTCCTACTTTGCCTGTTCATTTTTCAGGAATACAAACACTAACAGATAAAGCCAGATCATCTAGACAACATTTAAAGGGACGTGACCAGTGAGTCCGTGTGATCTGACCTCACTTTTGGTGAACATGGGTGATGGGACTTCCACTTTATTACATTTTGCTGCTTCTCTCAGAATGGCCTTTGCCTCCTCCACTCTGCCCTGAGACAGAAGCCAGCGAGGAGACTCTGGGACCAGCCTGCACACAACACACACCAGCACACACATCATATACATGTGTTTATGCACACAACACACACCAGCACACACATCATATACATGTGTTTATGCACACAACACACACCAGCACACACATCATATACATGTGTTTATGCACACAACACAGACCAGCACACACACTTGAAAATGAACAAAATGAAAGTTTCTACATGATACACTTGAACACAGCAAAATAGGTCACAGATAGCAACCACTCTTAATCAGCAAATCTCAAAGGCTGCAAGTTCTGAAGTACCGTCATTTCCTCCACAACAAAATCTACATCCAATCTCTGCATAAAAACTCATAACCCTGACACAAAATAGTAAGGGAATCTGACATAATATGATATGAGAATGGTAGGGCATCAGACACACAGGGTATAGGAGGATGCTCTCACCACCACAGCGGCACGTAGATGATTGAGCTGGCTGCCATTGTGATGAGTAAAGTCCTCCAGTCCCTGCAGAAGTATGCCACAGCGGGCATGGCCATGTACCCTATGGCCGAGGGCATGAACACGCCCAGAGAACAAAACACCACACGGGCCTTTGGGCTCAGAGTCTCTGTACCTGAAAACAGGGATTTGTTTCATCAGATTTTGAAATACTGTTAAATTTCTCACTTTGAGTTTTTTTTTACTCTGAAAAAACACAAATAGAATTTTTATTCAGAATTTTAGCTGATGAAAGTTTAAGTGTACATTTTAAAATTCAATATAAATTTTTAATATTCTGCACAATACAAACAATAATAAATAATAAAATATTTTCAAGCCCTCAAATTCAACAGTCAAAATTCAGAGCATAAAATTTGCAGGAAAGATCCAAGACGCCAAGACCTAAGCAACTGATCCAAAGTGATCTGATCTAACTTAGTAACAAACAGGAAATGGTGCAGTGAATGATCTGACTAGTCAGAATTAGCCTCATCCTAACTTCATTCTTTATTCTTAAATGTAAGCCCCGCCCACCGATGAGAACGGCCAATAGGAAACAAACTCTTATTGTTTTATTGTTGGAACTATAGACTAAATAGACATAGCTACCGTGTTCCAAATGAGAAGTAAACTCATCTGCTCGATCGGCCAATTCATTTAATACTGAGAAAACGTGGTTAGATCAGAACTTGGAAAATCTGACCTCCAAGAGCAACCATATGGATGCACCATATGAAGCAATGTCTGTGAGTCTCTGGAGAAGTGTTCGACACTTACGATGGTGACACATTGTTTTTCAATTGAATCAAAACTCAAACACTCAAAAATGATTCAAACAGTACATTTTTGGAAGTGTGTGATCAATACAAGCGTTCATGGTCCTGTTTAGGTGTTTGAGGTTTAAAAACTGTTTGCTAATGCTAAAGCTATTCTTACTGTAACGCTATGTGTAACAGCATAAATCAGCTCACCTATTTTAGCTCAGTGAGTTCTTTATGGTTAGACTGTATTAAAACAAAGCTGAGGCTCAGATAATTTGATGAACTTTAACCTGCATTAATAACAGCTGCAGCATCAATGGACTCTCCCTCATCCCCAAAACATAGTAAACTAATATTCTCTAAAACAGCATTTAGTTCTTGGACTTGAAGGCTTAAAGGAAACAGTACCTAACACAAAACCAATGATGTAATTGGAGAATCCTCCACCTCCAACGAAGAAGAAGATGAAGGTGAAGATCTCCCAGTTTGGAGAGAAAATCTGAGCGGTCACAGCCACAGTCTGAAGGAGCATCATCAGGAACAGGGCCGGCTTTCTCCCCCACCTGCAACAGCCCCTGGCTTACATATGGTCTCTCTAAATTGTGATTTGATTCATCCTAAACCATGTAACCAGTATTGTGGCTAGTGAGACGCCCAGCACTGATCATTGTTGTTTTGACTAGCACAGAGTATTTTTTCACCAAATGTCACCTGTCTGAGATCTGGCCAGAGAGGAAAGCCCCCACCAGGACACCTGCATAGTTGATGGAGGTGGTGAGGGGCATTTTGTAGGCTTGGTCACACACCAGGTCCCACTGCAAACACAAGTCCAGAAAACACAAGTGTGGTGATTAAAAAGCATGTAGCACGTAGAGCTAGTCTCACCTAACCGTCTCACCTCAGTGACTTTCCCACACAGAGCCTTGGGCCTGACATTCAGATTGTCATAGCCACAACTCAGAATGTGTATTTGCTGATGTATCGTTCAGTTCTTCACGCTGTGTAGTGTGAGTGTCCAACAGTTTTATAAAACAACTAAAATCAATCAATGGGCCTCAGACTTTAGGCTCACAAATGAATGTCCATGCTCTTCCTTTGCCGGAATTATTCCACACTACTGCATCAAACGTACCTATATAATCTGATTTACATCAGATAAGCAGATGTTAAAAAAGCAGCTGTCTATTCTGAAATGAGCTGCTCATGTTTTGTTGCAGCTGAAAAAAGCACAGAGGCTGGAGGGGTCCTGGTGGGGTGTATCAATTTGGAGACTGTAAATAGTTTGCAGACATATCAAACTGTCTTTGTATAGCTCCAAAAAAAATGTTATGTAAAAGTGTAACTGTGTAACTTTTCTCATGAAGTTGCAGACATCTGCTGGTCTCCATGAGGATGTTATTGCTCTGTTGTCTGACTGCTGTCAGTCGACTGTCAGAGCTCAAGATACGCAGGTGTCCATTATTAATGTCTATTGTCCATTTGTGCACTGCACAAGCTTAAAGTGTCAAAGTTATTGCAACAATCCTATTGCACAAATAGTTTTTGCACTGTTGAATATAATAACACATTACAAGTGACACACCAAACAGGCACTAAACAGCATCCAGACTCCACACAGACTTGATTACACAGACTTGATTTAGCCTCAAACACTTGTAGATGTTTTGGTAGGCTGAGTGCTCTATGTCTGAAACACATAGTGTGACAGTTTATTACTTAGGCACCTTCATGGTGACAAAAAGTAAACTACTGTGATATGAGCTGATACAGTAGTTATGCTTTGGAATACATCATTATATTTGTCTTAAATAAGAATTCTCATTTGACAGGTGCATGGTCCTGTCAAAGAGCTCCTCCAAAGGAAACAGAAACATCCCAGCAGCCAGGGGCTGAGGACATGAAATGCAATCAGCCCGTGAGAATGGATATTTTACACTATTTTAATCAAGCGTTGAGTCCACAAAACCCCAGCAGAGGTGGAGTCTTTGAGCCCTCTGCTGGCCAGTGTGACACTTTGCATCCTGAGAAATCAGGAGTGGGTTTATTTTTTAGTGATTTCCTTATTAGCCAATTTGTATCTAACATCTGACTTCAAACTACTGCATAATATAGTTCATTAAAGGTGCAGAGATGATCATTATTTAGTGGGAGTCAAATGTGCTTTTAAAATAGACTTAGGCTTAATATAGGCCAGTATATTTAATAGAAACATAGGATCAGTGTTACCTCTGTTACTATGGTGGACTGGTAGATCTCTGTGCTGTAGCTCCACCCATCCTGACAGCTCTCCAGAGGCACCTCACTCACGTTCACGTCCACGTCCGGCTGTAGGTTCCTCTTAGAGTAATTCTGAACCAACTCCAGCTTTAGTCTGGAGCACGAGCTGCGCTGTGTGACTCCATTCACACTCTCCATTGGCACAGTTACGTTCCTCCAGGCTTCACTGATATTATAAGAGTCTGGGACATAGCACTGATGAGGCGGCGTGTCTCCCACAAAGACAATGTAAGCCCCAATGAATCCATTTGGGAGGATGCTAGCTGCAAGAGCCAGAAACACCCTGCGCTGGAACGGCCCCCAGGAGCCAAGAAAAGCTGTGACCGTGTCATAATTCCGCACTGTGGAGCTCTCCATGTTTGAAAAGTGTATTAAAAACACAGCACAGAGGGAGTGAGTTGTTTTGGTCTGTCATAAGATGAACTTTCCACCGTGTGCCTTTATAACATCTACAGTGCACCTCCTCCAGCCTCATTCACTCATCTATCATTGGCTGATTTTATACAAGGGTTATGTAAATGAAGCATTCATTCTGGAATTTTGTCATTTTGAAAAGAGTAAGAAATGGTCAATAAATCTTTATTTAATTATAACATCAGAAAACAGATCAACCAAAAGAGCAAAGTGCAAACTATGAATGACAGATTCAGTTAATTATTTTCTGTTCAGGAGAGAAAGAGTGACAAAGTTCAGTTTGGCAAAAGTAATATTCTCAGGAGCCATAATATAGTTATATAAGATATGCAAGATAAAGACAAGGAACCCTTCACTGTAGAAAATCTAGTAAAAATAAGGAATATTATAACATTATGAAGTTGTTTATGTAAGAAGGAACATTTTCTCAAACCTCAATCAGTTATGAAATAATAAAAAAAAGTTCTTTATGCAAGTCTGAACCAGAGCCCTGTGCTCAGCTTGTTATAAATGTTTATATTTAAATAACACTTTTCTACCTTCAATGGGCACTCAAAGCTCTTAACTCACCCATGCATTCATACACCAGTGTAGTGATCATGGTTCTGGGAGTTGAACCACCAGCTTCTGGATCAGTTGCCTGGGATCCAGAGTACACACTACTTCAGTACTGTCTGGGAGATTCACCGGTGACCAGACTCATATATTCAGAGGTCAGATAGGTGTGACAGGTGGATTGGTCAGGAACATGCATGGACTGTCCGAAACACATATGGCTGCTTACGAGGAAAAAGCAAAAGAAAAAAAATGCAGAATCAATGAGTGAAGCACTAAATTGTTGATCTGAGATGAGAGAAATGTAATTTTGTTTGTAAATGATGGTGACCAGTGCACTCCTTTGTTTCACATGTGTCACTAAAATAAACTAATCTGATTGGATGGTTGTGTTGTGGCTCAAGGTGTGACGGAGGGTGTGGACCAGACTGATATTTCTCTATAAAAAGTACAGGCAGGCATCAGGCAATCAGATCAGAGGACAAACACTGTGAACTGAGCTACTATAACTCACTATTGGGCTGCTATGTGGTAAGTCTATTTTTGGACCATGTTTGGCTCTAATTTAGGCATATGCAGTCTGCAGTAAGATCCAGGGCTATACTGAGAATGTCAACTATGTATCTTAGATGGCACTTAGCATTTGAGAAGCACTGAATCTGTTTCCAAAGCCGTCTCAGGCCTGGTCAAAACAACAACAACAACACCTACTGTAAATTCATACTAATGTCAGACTTGACAGCAGTGAGAGTGAGGCCAACACTCACAAAAGAACACACGACACCTTTTAACAGGCCTGTTGTGTTTAAAAAGACTAAGACTTCTGGCTGGAAATTAAACTTTTTTTCATGTGTAAAGAAAAGTCCCTCAGACTCTGGTCAGAACAGCACCATTACCACTATAGTTATGCTAATGAGGAAGCAGTGAAGCAGACACCAGCTCAGAACGAAGAAGCACCACTGAGGTAAACATTCTTCTCCCAACAACACTGGGCACAATGATACGGCCAGTAAAAATCTGATTGCTCAATAATCAGATTTATGGTATGTGTTTAAATGCATCAAAGAAATCTGATCATCAAAAACATTGGTGACATGTGTCTGCTACTCACGTACAAATGAACGTACAATGAAATGACAAACGCATCATTAACATTTCTCATTCATTTTGGTCTTTGCCAAATTATTATTATTATTTTTTGCATTTGTCAAAACTGACAGGTGTAAACATAGGCTGTTTATATAAATGAACATAGCTAAGCTGCTAGCTGCCACATTTTAAATAGGAATCACTAGGAATCACATTGGTGCACTTCCGAATCCATCAACTCTGAAATGCTGTATTAAGCTGCCCTACACAATTCTGATGTTTTTATTTCACAATTTTGTCCATAAATCAAGATATGAACGTTAATAACAAATCAGGCCGCTTCTTAACCTGAGGTCACTTCCACTAGTTTTAGCAACAGGTAAAAACGGGATAAGGCATTCACCTTCGGTCCCAGCTCGACACTGACAAGTGGCTGTTCAGCTAACAGGGGATCCACAACTTTCACAAAGGTCAGATTTTGAAGGTATTCTAAAAGGACCTAAAAGTTACCTTTGTAGAACATAACGGAGCCCCGTTCTGAGCTTGCTCTACAGCTCCCGCTCTGATTGGTCAGTCATAACACAGATGGATGTACATCATAAACCTTCTAATCATAATGACTACCTTTGAACTGGGCACATCTGAAGCTAGAGTGCACGTGCTGTGTTTTGAAGCGTAAAATAGATGACATATACTGGGGTCATTTCCCATTTTTTCATCATAAACGTGAGTGCCTTATCTGCATTGTAAAAGAGATAGGACACAACACAAGGTGGCAGAGCAGCATATTCTCAGGTCTCCCTGAGTAAATGAAAACACATTTCTCATAAACATATAGAGAAATAAAGAGGATGAGATGATTCTAAATAGAACCAATGAAGGAATGATTGAACTAGACTTTAAAGTCAGACAAGGTTTATAAGATTGTTTACAGTGTGTCTCAGAGTGAAGACCATATGAATACCATAACACAAGTCTTACATTTATTGTAACAGCAGGTAAAGGAATATTATGTAAATGATAATAAAGTTTATCTAAATAAAGTTCAACACAGAAAAAAAGCTTTTAAAACAATATTAAAGACGCCTTCTGTAACTTTTCGTTTTTGGTCCTCCACCTGCTTGTCTTCATAGACATGTTATTGTGTGGAATGTTGCACACTTGTAAGACAACTTGTGTGACCCTAAAACTGCAAGAATGCACATTTTATAAAGTTGTTTCTGAAAGAATAAGCTGACTCCTGTAGGTACAAATAAAGTGACCATGAACCTGTCCATCAACTGTCCACTGAAGACTAACTCTTTCTTTGCTGGACAGACTGTAAAAGACCTTCTCTCATATTCTACATAATCTGTTGTAAATCCATATCCTAAAACAAACATGCTGGATTTGGCTCAGTGCAGAGATACACTTCTATTTGTGCCATTTTCGACACACTTTTCTTTCTTTGGTCGACTGCAAAAACTGTAAAGAAAAAAGGCAAAGTGTTAAGAACAGAAACATCTCATAACATCGGCTGTTCAATCAGTTGTGTTCAGAATTTTAAATGGAGCTGGAGAACAGACGAGCGAATCCATTCAGTGCAAGAACTGACTTTTCCAAATGCAGACCTGTTTGTTGACCTGTTTTTTGTTTAAAGATGCATTGTGTGACTTTTCTGGTGGAGGATTCTTCAAATGTTTTTCTTCATGGTGATGTTATTGCTTTCTCTGCAATGTTACACACATATTAAACCTTTCTATCAAACCAGACCAAGTTACAAGTCAGATCTGTAGAGAGGTGACCCTGCTCACAGTCAGATTGCCTATTTTTCTAGGTATTTTGAGCTATAAAACCATCTGTAATTGAATACATTTAAGAAAAATTGCACAATGCCCCTTTAATATCTCTGTAATTACTGGGTCTATTGGTGGTTTTTTTTTTTTTTTACAATAAACTATTTTTTTTTTTTTTTAAAGTTCCCCCCCAAAAATGTGAATTGAAACACAATGAATGGTTGCAGAGGAGCCTACCCTTTACTCCGCTGCATTTGGTTGATGGTTTCAGGCAGATCTTTGTTCAGAGTCTCTGGAAGGAAGAAGTTGACCACACAGGAGGCCATGGTCAGACTGCCCATCACGATGTAGGGCAGGATCTTATTGTATGTTCCTGGAATATGTGAATATATGTCATTTCACTTTGCATTTGAGATCAAGGGCAGGACACTGCATCCATCACTTATATCTACAGATCATTAGAAGATATCTACAGACACTATAAAGAAGTGGACTAAGTGAGTGTGACGTCACCCAAATTAAACTAATTGAGGCAAGGAGTTATAGGGGCGAATTTGGAGCCAAGTTCCTATTTGAGTGTGTGTGCGCACCAAAGCAGTCAAAGAGGCTTTCAAGACCGAGGGTGCTGAAGGTACTCACCCCTTGTGCAATAAGGAACAATAACTGTCAATCAAACATGTTGCTAACGCTACAGGGTCAACCTTAAGAAAGAAAGCACCTGATTGGTCTGTTAATAAAGTTCATGTCTTAATTTAGGGACAAAATAGTGAAATAAAAGACCAGGATCATGGAAAGCGGGTTAATACGGACATTTTAAAGGCAGAATGACGAGACTGACAGCAGCAATAAGAGAGAGACCATTTTCTAATAGACGGTGAATTGGGCCAAATTACACCCACGCTCACTTGTTATCTTTGGGTCAATAAATATTCTCAGGAGGTCCCTGGGTATTTTCAAATCATTGTTGTGTAAATTCTTTAAAAGCACGTGTTCACCTTTGTCATTTGCTTTTAGTAGAATAATAACATAACAATATTATGTCTTAGACAATCACGTCTTTGGGGTTGAATAATGGCACCACTTTCTAAAGATGAATGATTTAAATCATTTTACTTTGTTGAAAGTGGAACTAAACACTTCTTTGTCCATGTGCGTCTATGGTATGTATGTGTGTATGTGTTTTTGGCAGTTTTAAGGTTGTATAGAGGATTTTCCAAGGAACAAGGAGTACAGTGGAACAAGGAGTACAGTGACTGTTTGTCCTTTGTCAAACGTTCCTCCTTACGCCAAAAACCTTTACAGCCACTGCACTGTTGGTGCAGCTGCTCCTCTTCTCTTTTACTAATATCATAATGACATTCCGAGTTAGAATAAAGTTGTGTGAGAGTAATGTATGCTGTGAAAAATCTTGGTGATTACTTTAGATTTATATTTACGTTTTTAATGAAGAAGTTTATCCGAGAAAAGTTGAGTCCTCATCGCTGCACAGGACTTGTAAATACAACTAATGAACTACTAGTACAACAAGCAGCAGCAAACAGACTTTTTCTTTGCATTAAAAATCAGGTTTTCAGAAACAGGATATCACATTTGTGTCCTGAAAAATGTCTGTCAAGCTCTGGAAAATAAAGTAAGTTTCCCAATGATAAGCAGAAGTTTCCTGTCCAGAAGTAATTTAGCTTAAGCGTGTCAGTCTTTAGACCAGGGGTGACCAACACGGTGACCGCGGGCACCAGGTCGCCTCCATGAACCACACACAGACTAGTTCTTAAAATAGCACAACTCACTAGTGAGCA
>JACN01051819.1:0-10179 GCA_000787155.1 Scartelaos histophorus | reverse complement strand
TGTTTTTATTGTTCAAAAATACCTTGTGTTTTGAAGTCGTCTCCGCAGATTCGACCCACAATTCCAGACAAAGCATCAACGTCTCCATGGAAACAAACAGGTGGGAGAGAAGTTACATAGCCTTTCTTTAAAGTGCCCATATTACGCTATTTTCTAATCTATGTTGTAATATTGTTTCCTCATCACAGACAAACTGTATCTGGAGTTATGTTTTGTTTAATTTACATTTAAAATTCTTCTTTCAAACAGAAAACACTCCGTTCCACCTTGTGATGTCATACGGTCATACACGAAGCTATGTTTTTAAATAAACAATCATTTGGATAATTTTGGATTCAGAATTGCTGAACTAAAGGTAAAATGTAGCAGTTAAAAGTGTGAAAAGTGTTAATGTAGCAGTTAAAAGTGTTAAAAGTGTTAAAAGTACTACTTCATGACATCACAAGGTGGAACAGAGCATTTTGAGCCTAATAATGGAGGATTACTTAAACAAAACCAAACAAAACAACACAACTTCGGGTCTGTTTTTGGTAACAAAAATTTGCGTAATAAAACCTTAAGTAAACCATTCTCCACTAATTCATCTCACAATTTAGCTTGTTCTTCTCGTTCTAAATGTGTCTTTTCTCTGCGTGGTTCATTTTTTTTTATAAACATCAACCTAGATCTTCCAGCCGGGTTCTCCTGAATCCGGACCAAGATCCTGACCAAGATCCTGACCAAGATCCTGACCAAGATCCTGACCAAGATCCTGACCAGTATTTAAATGGATGTAGTTGATCATTGACTCCGTTGACATTTTGGTTTGTTTTAGTCCATTTCCTGCTCGTTTCCATGGTTACGTCATTGCTCTGCCTGTAATGTTCCACAGTGTGACATTAAACAGCTCTACTTTACATTTATTTAATGGTTTTATAGCTCAAAAATACCTAGAAAAACCCTCATTTAGACTGTGAGTAGTGCCGCCTCTCCACAGATCTGACTTGTAGCAATAAAAGCAATAACATGGAGGAAAGTATTTGACCGGGAAAGTTCCACAATGCAGCTTTAAGGCTTTGGTTTTCCACGCACAACAGAAAGGAGGTGGTATTGAGTGCAGTTTTAGGCGTGTCTGGACACTTTAATCTCACTTTTCTTTACAACACGCTCGTCTTTAATCAGCTCGAATTGTGTTTTTTCGAAAATAACGTGACAATATTTTCCTATGACACAAGATAAATTATATCCCACGCACAACAGAAAGGAGGTGGTATTGAGTGCAGTTTTAGGCGTGTCTGGACACTTTAATCTCACTTTTCTTTACAACACGCTCGTCTTTAATCAGCTCGAATTGTGTTTTTTCGAAAATAACGTGACAATATTTTCCTATGACACAAGATAAATGGAAAAAAACAACTTCGTTCTTGTCCGCTTCTTTATTTACTCTGTGGCTTTTATAACTTATGTTATTCGTCGTGTTTTCAGATTTATTTATATATATCCATCCATCCATTTTCTCCCGCAATATTTTCCTATGACACAAGATAAATGGAAAAAAACAACTTCGTTCTTGTCCACTTCTTTATTTACTCTGTGGCTTTACACGGATTTTATAACTTTTAAACTTTTAAAACTCAGGTTATTCGTCGTGTTTTCAGATTTATTTATATATATTTATCTACTTATTATTACTTATCTGAAATTGCTTATCTCTAGTTTAAAGGTAGTAAAGTTAAATGATCTGTCCCTGCAGCAAGATAATTTCACCACTTTTAAGTCATTTTCTGATTTTAAGTGTTTATATCTTAAGCTTTTTTTTTTGCGATTTTACAGTTTTGCCTGGATTGTCCCACAGTGCAGCATTGAACTTTTACATTTTAGCCGATTACGGGTGTTTTTATTGCTCAAAAATGCTTCGGAAATGCTTATATTCTTACTGTGAAAGAGCTCGCCTCTCCATATATCTGACCTGTAATTTGGCTTGGTGGCATCTGTCCATGTAGGAATTGCTTAACTCTAGTTTAAAGGTAGTAAAGTAAAATTATCTGTCCTTGCAGCAAGATAATTTCACTACTTCACCAAGTCGTTTTCTGATAGATTTAAGAGTTTATATCTTAAGCTTTTTTGCGATATTACAGTTTTGCCTTGAATATTCCACAGTGCAGCATTAAACTTGTACGTTTTAGTCGATTACGGGTGTTTTAATTGCTCAAAAATACATATATTTTTACTGTGAAAGAGCTCGCCTCTCCATAAATCTGACCTGTAATTTGGCTTGGTGGCATCTGTCCATGCACCAAGATGATTTCACTACTTTTAAAGTCACTACTTCACTACTTTTTACTCATTTTCTGATAGATTTTTTTTGCAATTTTACAGTTTTGCCTGGAATATTCCACAGTGCAGCATTAAACTTGTACGTTTTAGTCAATTTTCAGGTGTTTTTATTGCTCAAAAATACATATATTCTTACTATGAAAGAGCTTGCCTCTCCATAAATCTGACCTGTAACTCTGCTTGGTGACCTCCTCTACTTCCCCCCATTGAAAACAGATCAGTTTAAAGCCGCACTGCTGGACATTTCGGACAAAACGGCGACTCAATCTCTATGGAAACGAGCGGGCGGCGGATCCTCATCTGTCCATGCACCAAGATGATTTCACTACTTTTAAGTCATTTTCTGATAGATTTTAGATTTAAGTGTTTATATCTTAATTTTTTTTTGCAATTTTACAGTTTTGCCTGGAATATTCCACAGTGCAGCATTAAACTTGTACGTTTTAGTTGATTCCAGACGTTTTTATTGCTCCAAAAATACTTTGGAAATACGTATATTCTTACCGTGAAAGAGCTCGCCTCTCCATAAATCTGACCTGTAACTAGACTTGGTGGAATCTGTCCATGCACCAAGATGATTTCACTACTTTTAACTCATTTTCTTAGATTTTCCAAGATGATTTCACTACTTTTAAAGTCACTACTTCACTACTTTTTACTCATTTTCTGATAGATTTTTTTTGCAATTTTACAGTTTTGCCTGGAATATTCCACAGTGCAGCATTAAACTTGTACGTTTTAGTCAATTTTCAGGTGTTTTTATTGCTCAAAAATACATATATTCTTACTATGAAAGAGCTTGCCTCTCCATAAATCTGACCTGTAACTCTGCTTGGTGACCTCCTCTACTTCCCCCCATTGAAAACAGATCAGTTTAAAGCCGCACTGCTGGACATTTCGGACAAAACGGCGACTCAATCTCTATGGAAACGAGCGGGCGGCGGATCCTGCACGAGAAAAGTTGAATCCATAATCGATATTCAAAGCGAAAAAGACAATAAAAGCGACGTTCTGTTTTACATTTCGCGTCCGTATCTGCGCGATATGTGCAAATGAACCACGTAATCACAGTTTCATGCATTATTGATCAGCCGTTGTTAAAAATCCTGTTCTTAATGCAATGATTGATCCCTAATTGGTAAATCATTATGGCGCAATCAGGCAGGAATCCGCGCTGATTTAAACGTTAAGAATAGTACGTCTGATTCTTCCATTTTGTGTTTCCCTCATAGAGAACCATGTTTGTAATCTCCCCCAATTATCTCTCTAATTACATCTGAGTTAGTGCATGAAAAATGAGGTTTCCAAAGCAGCTAAAGACTTCAGATCGGCAAGTCTCCGTGATAGACATTACACCGCTAACAACTACGCGCTTCCTCCAGCAAGTTAATTAGCAGATTATGAGTTGGTGTATAATGTCCTGTAGAGCCCAGGGTGATCGCAGCCAATGCAAAGAAACCTGCCCCGTTTTATTAATATGTCAAAATGAATCTCGCTGATACAGACTTGAAATGTCCATAGGGAATCAATGGAAGTAAAAGTAAGAGCTTAAAAATATCTATCGGAGGCTAATCCGTATAAGCGCAGTTTAAATGTTGTATTTTTGGGCGGAAATTATGGAGGAAAATGACAGTTTTAGTGTCTAGTGTGAGTAATCCTATAGCGACTGATAATAATAATGAATATATATGTGTTAAAGCGTCCATATCGCCCTATTTTATGAGCTTTTATAGTGTTTTTTCATGACAAACAGACCTGGAGTTGTGTTTTTTGTGTTTTATTTTCTATATTTAGGCTGAGTTATTCTCTCAAACGGAAAACGCTCTGTTCCACCTTGTGATGTCACGAGGTAAAACAGGAAGTGTTTTACTGCAGTTTTAAACCTCACACACCTTCACTATGATGGTTTCTGACTTGGAATTGCCGACGTCTACTGAACTAAACATGGAAGGAGCTGTTGACTTGAAAACCACCACATGACATCACAAGGTGGAGTTTTTTGAGGTTTGTAGAAAGCCTGAAAATATGTGTGTGTGTGTGTGTGTGTGTGAATGAAACAAAACACAACTCCAGGTCTGTTTTTGATGAGGAAACATTATAACTCAGCTTAAAACTCACAAGAATCAATTATTTGTATTAGGGCCTTTAATAAATGTAAATGTAAATGTAAATGTAAATGTAAAGAACAACTTTGGAATGTAAAATAATGACTTTTCTTTATTTATTCAACTATACAAAGCTAAATACAGTAAAGTCTGTGCTATTTGGTGTACAGGCTGTGATTTTGCGCCATTTATTACACTTTATATGTGGTTGAATGTTTTGTGATTTTTGTTTCGTTTTTAAACATCCGTCCATTGCTTTTTTTTCTGCGGAAATGTTATTACTTTGTCTGGAATGTTTCGCAGTGCGGCGTTAAACCTTTCCGTCGTCACGGAGACCAAACCAGACCAAGCTACAGGTCGGGTCTGTGGAGAGGCGACGCCGCTCACAGTCAGAATGTCCGTTTTTCTAGGTGTTTTTTGAGCAATAAAACCACCTGTAACTGAATAAATGTAAAATAAAGCTGTTTCGTGTCACATTGTGGAACATTCTAAGCAAAGTAACGACGTATCCATAGAAACGAGCAGGTGATGGACCCTCCACCAGAAAAGTTACAGTAAAAGTATTGAAATAAGTTATTAATTTGTCATTATACATACAAGTTGTGGAACAAATTTGTGTAAAATGAATGTAAAATATATTATACAGGTTAGTCAGCATGGACCAGCCTGACCTATAAACTTTTGCTGGCTAAGGAAGAAGGAGTAAAATGGTGTAATTTACTTATTTATGATCTTTTAATCCTTTATTTTCTTGTATTATTCATTTAGGACTAATGTAAATTGCTAACGTGAGTCCTATTTGAGTGGTCATAATGTTATGGCTCATCCTGGTTCTAGTGTTGCTGTGTATTTATATGTGTATAAGACCATAACATGACTGTATATAGTTTTATTTTAATGTGTAAATAAACATTATAGCTTCTTGTTTGAAAATAATGTTTAATCTGTTAAAATTATGTCTCAATTTGCATATTTATGTTGATTTTATGTAAACAGTTTAATTTGATTAGATTAATTATGCTATTTTTTTACTACTACGTTGGATCTAAAACAATAAAATGGAAACAGATGGTATAATATGTACGTATAATTAAAAGTCTGTATTTCTTTTTTAATTAATTTTATTTTACAATGCTATGACTTTGTTACAATGTGACTATAGAAGAATCAATTATTTGTTTTATTCTAATTGAAATTGTAACATTTTAATTTCAGTCTTTTTGAAATTCTTGTATATTTGCTTTGGATGAGCAACAAAGCAATAAAATCAGACAAAAAAATACATTATATGACACGTTTATGCATAATTAAAGTGTTTTTTGAGTGAATGTTTCCTCATTTTTTAACATTTTTGTCTGTATGTTCCAATATTACTTCACTAAAACAGTATTTTGTTTGTTTTATGATCATCGAATTTTTAGATTAGCCGTAAAATTCTAGTTATTTGCTTTGGAGAAGCAAAAAGCAATAAAATGGGAATAAAAAAACACGATAAATCAAAATCAAATTATCTTTTTGAATGAATGTAGGCTCAGAATTTTATTCTACAAAGCTATGACTATGTTACAACGTGACTATAGCAGAATGAATTATTTGTTTTATGTTAATTGAAATTGTAACATTTTAAGATCAGCCTTCTTGAAATTCTTGTATATTTGCTTTGGATGAGCAACAAAGCAATAAAATTGGACAAAAAATACATTATACGACACGTTTATGCATAATTAAAGTGTTTTTTGAGTAAATGTATCCTCATTTTTTAACATTTTTGTCTGTATGTTCCAATATTACTTCACTAAAACAGTATTTCTGGTTTGTTTTATGATCATTGAATGTTTAGATTAGCCGTAAAATTCTAGTTATCTGCTTTGGAGAAGTAAAAAGCAATAAAATCGGACAAAAAATACATTATATGATACGTTTATGCATAATTAAAGTATTTTTTGAATGAATGTATCCTCATTTTTTAAATTTTTTGTCTAAAAAGCAATAAAAAGGGAATAAAAAACCTGATAAATCAAAATCAAATTATATTTTTGAATAAATGTAGGCTCATCATTTTATTTTACAAACGATATGTTACAATGTGACTATAGCAGAATCAATTATTTGTTTTATGTTAATTGAAATTGTAACATTTTAAGATCAGCCTTTTTGAAATTCTTGTATATTTGCTTTGGATGAGCAACAAAGCAGTAAAATCAGACAAAAAAGACAAAAAAAAAAATACATGATATGACACGTTTTTGGATGAGCAACAAAGCAATAAAATCAGACAAAAAAGACAAAAAAAAGACATTATACGACACGTTTCTGCATCATTAAAGTGTTTTTTGAATGAATGCATCCTCATTTTTTTTACATTTTTGTCTAAAAAGCAATAAAAAGGGAATAAAAAACCTGATAAATCAAAATCAAATGATCTTTTTGAATGGACATAGGCTCATAACATGTTTGTTTGAGTGTGAACATTGTAAAATGAGCTCTTAAAATGGTATTTCTTTGCGTTTTGACATGAATGCTGCAATGGGATTTCATTGACTGGCTTTGACTCTGCCTAATTTGTCTCACTGGCCAAACCACAGTGCCCCAATTGAAACCAATGGTGATTTTGTTGCGCCACAAACAACGGCCAAATATGTGTGAAACTATGGGAGCTGTTAGCCTCCAAAACTAAGTCCCGCTGCGCGTGTACCATAATGCCAGAAGGGAGAAGGGAGGAAAAAAAAAAAAAGGAAAAACTGCTTCTATCCACCACCAGGCAGCGACCGACCGACCGAGCGAGCGACTACTGGGCATGTTGACGGAGGAGGAGGGAGTAAAAGTGAAATTGACAGGGAAGAGGCGACGGTCCATTGCGCTACACTCAAGTACATGTCTACAGTGAGCGAGAAGGAAAGGGGGAGGGTACCACTTAGTCACTGGCTGCTATGTAGATTAACCTTTCAATTAGTAGTTATCGGCTCCTCTGTGTCTCTCCATGCGTGCAGACCTGCGGGATTATCATTATTTGGATACAACGCGCAAAAAAAAAAAGCCCTGGGAAACGTTCAATCTACGCGGTGACGCTCCTTCTCCCTCCATCGACCATTATTATGAAGAGCGCAATCCGATGTGGGCAAACTTGAAGAAGGTAAACTACGAGTGCATATTTTTACTGTCTTTTCGAGCCCGCGTCGCCCCGCATCCATCGCGGAACATGGGTAGAAAAAGGCTCAAAAAAAAAAGGTTTCACGGGGGGAAAGCGTCGCTCCGTTACGCAAAGAGTATGTGCCTCCGCGGTGGCGTTTTGTGAGAATTTCAGGAGCAAACTTGTATTCCCCCCTGATTCGCGTTTTCCTCGCCTCAAGGGGCTAGCTGTTCCCCCGCCGTCATTGAAGATATTTGATAGTTAACGGTGATAAAGAGGTCATGCCATCGTTACGCGCGGTACATGACGCTAATAACGCTCCGTGGTAAACACACAACCCACTTTTCATGGCTAATGTGTCTTAATCTCTTTACGTACAACGAGTGCGTTTTATAAGACAAGAATAGACGAGGTGGGGAAATAAGGTGTTTTTCTGGAGCTCGCTTTTTAAAACGTTTGAGGTGCAAAAAAAACCCAAAAAAAAACACGGCGCGTAATTTATAACGCGGGTTCACTTTAAGTCTGCGCTGAGCCTTTGCAGATTTTATGCAAACAGATGATAGATTTAACAAACAGCCAATTAAAGTCTAAAATGATCTAAATCACTTTCAAGTGTAACCAACTGTTTCAAGGAGGAATATGGATTAAGGTGGATCGGCGCTAAACGATCCGCTAATGGGGTCATAAATTAGCCGGTGTAATTAATTCCGAGCTAATTCGCGTTTGTTTTTTCCTCGTTTTAACACGGTAATAAAGCGATCTGGAAGCGGTTAGGCGGCGGTAGAGTTCGATGTGCTCCCGTAGTCCCCCCGAGCTAAGCGGTGTCAATTCATCTCCGTCGCCACCTTAAGGGGAGGTTCAATGGAGTGAAGTGACGGATAATACAGCCAATGGCGCGCCTCTCGGGGTGCGCTCACACGTAAAGATTGACACACGCTTTATCAAACCAGGAATCGGATCTCGTCTTCGCAGCCAATATTGACGTTGCGAGGGAGGGCGCATTAGCGTAGGTAAGCTTTAATGACACTCCATTGGATTGTAATAAGCGTCATGTCGGATTCATGTAAACTGCAACATTGAAACAAAATGGCGACTATTTAGGTGACATCAGTAACGCTCCTGCTGGCAACGCTGTCATTTATCGGCGGAAGGAAGCGACGAGGCGACAGAGAAACGCTCCACTCCGGGTTAGTTCTGTAGTTATAACAGGTTTTTACCCTTTACGGTCGCGGACATTTCTTTGGCTTTTAGCGATCGCTGTCAGAAAGTACAAGCGTCACAATTTGGCTTGGCGAGTCCCCCCTGCGCTCGGATGTGTCACTGTTACGCGTAAAAGCGGGGACCGAGCTGTCAAAAAAGTGCGCACTGGGCCAAACTTCTAACCAGCATCCGCGAAGTTAGCATCGGGCTAATTTCGTGGAGGATGACACGCGATATTTCCACGTTTAAAACAACTTCGGACTTGACAGCTCGTTCCACATAAGATAAATAATGTAGCGTAGACTGTCACTTCACCGCCCGGAGAGTCTAGAAGTTTCCACGCGTCTCAACTCCTCCTGAAATGTGCATCTGGGGTTTTTCTCTGCGCGGGATTAAGTGGCTTTAATTTCTTCTGCAGACATGACAGCTCCCGCATCTGTTTATATCCATCTGGTTTTCGTGTTTTAGCACATCTTAAAAAGTAACTTCACCCCCTCTGCTCCACCTACGCTGAGATTTCTATTGAGGAAAATGCGTGCGTAAAAGTGGGCCATGGGACACTGGCATTCCTAGACTACTGAGAAACGCAGTGCCATGTAGTCTATACAATTACACGTATATGCACTGTACAATTTGAGCCAATTAGCATATCAAAAGTGCAGGAAACACATAATTTAATCATTTTTCACATGGCATTAGAATAAAACTGATAGGAAATGTTGCTATTTTAATTTTTATTTCATTTTTTTTAGTACTAGATGGTTTATAACAAATACCATATTCACAAACCATTTTTTTCTTAACACCTGTAACTGTTATTTCTGGTTGTATTAGTGGTAAAATATGAGTTTGGCTTCACAAAGTGTCAAAAAACCTGCATTTTATAGATTTTTACAAGCTTGAAATTTCACCTTCTCGTTACCGTAATATCGTTTGGATATCAGCTGTAAAGTTTTTTGTTTTCTGATGCCTGACTGATCCCATTTCCTCACTGATAATGCGGGATAAGGTTGTTTATTATTACATGTTATTGCATGGAGCTCATGACCTAGATCTGACCCCAGCGAACCAGGAAGTTATGTACTCAACCCTTTGTCCACACACTTCTGGGTTCGACTGTTTCCGAGTTTGAAAATGTCATCCTAACTGTACAGTAGTTCTACATTACAAGAGTTACAAGGGGATTAGACTAAGGTTGGTGAGTAATGTACGAAAAATTGAAGTGGAAAATGAAAACATCCAGATCCTTAGATGACCTCTGCAAAGGCAACAGCTCGGTGTCGCAATGTTTAGTGTCTAGACTCAGAAAGTCAAAGCCAAACACTGCTCAGGGATAAATGCTTTTTCTACTCAGTCACAAATCCACATTTTGATTTAATAAATAAATTAATATAGAAATAAATCAAATAAAAAACCTAAAAAAAAAAT
>KN493472.1:7170-23924 GCA_000787155.1 Scartelaos histophorus | reverse complement strand
TTCTCAAAGTAGTACAAGTAAATTATGCAGTAAATTTGACTTTAAAACTTTATTCATCTATAAGGGAAGTTACATTAGATGGTCACATTAGATCAGTACAAAAACAGAAGAAATGTTAGTAGTTTTTGTGTGACAAAGTGAATTATGTGTCTAAATTGTTTAAATATAGTTAAAGGTGATGAGGCTAATGTTACTGCTTTGCTTGGAATGTTCCACTGTGTTGCATTTAAAGTATCTGCAAGTGTTTTAATTGCTCAAAAATACTTAATTGCATGCGTTCTTTCTGTGAGTGGGGTCGCCTCTCCGCAGATCTTAAATGTGATTTGGTCAGGTGTTCTATTTGTCGCCATAATGGTAAATAGTGGCATACTGTGGAACATGCCAGGCAAAGCGATATTATCTCCATGGAGACAAGCGGGTGGCAAACACTCCATCAGAAAAGTTCACCTTTCCGGATGCCATTTTCACTTATCAAAAAATCAATCAGGCAGTAAAGACAGAAATAACCTGGAAGTTACTGTATGTAGTCTTATTTTGATGGTTTGCTGACATGAAAAATGAAGTACTCGTATTGTAAATCTAATTGATAGGGAATGGCCACGCTATTGACTAATCGCTAATGTATATTACTGTTACGCTCTTGTTTCAGATGCTTTCAGCTACACTCCCAACATCAGCCTATCCCTGCCCTTGAGCGCCCCCTGCCTTCCATCCCAGTACCACAGCCTGCAGTCCAGCCCCACCATCTCCATCACTGAGGCCCACCACCACAGCAACTTCGACTCCCCCTCGCCCCAGGACGAGCTCAGGGCATCGGGGTACTTCTCCTCCCCGCGTCCCAACGGAGCGCCCGCCCTGGAGAGTCCCCGGATTGAAATAACCGCCTACAGCCAATTCACCGAAGAAGAGGTGGAGGAGAGCGCCCTACCTGTCGCTAAACGGGTAAATTCTATCGTTACGCTAACCCTCCCGAATGCAGAGGGTTACCGGGACCCTAGTTGCCTAAGTCCTGCTAGTAGCGTCTCGTCGCGTAGCTGCCACTCCGAAGCTTCGTCTTACGAGTCGAGCTTCTCCTACAACTACGATAACTCGCCCCAAAACTCGCCGTGGCAATCTCCGGCAGTTTCGCCGAAGGGGTCGACTCTGGCCATGCCCGGAGATGCCCATTCGCCCACCGAATCGCCTCGTACGAGCATCACAGAAGACACCTGGATGGGACAGAAAGGGTCCAGACCAAATTCACCATGTGGGGCGAAGAGAAAGTATAGCTTCAATGGCAGCGGTACGCCCCATAAGTACCCATATTCGCCGACGCATTCGCCAGGTCTGTCCCCGCAAGCATCGCCGCGACTTAGCATCACAGACGAAACGTGGTTGCCAAATACTAATCAATACACCAATTCGGCCATATTGGCAGCGATAAACGCCCTCACCACAGACGGGATGGTCGATTTGACGGAAGGGATACCGTTAAAAGCGAGGAAGACCAGTTTGGAGCACAGTAGCACGCTTAGCCTGAAGGTGGAGCCGGTGAGTGAAGACATGGGGCAAACAGAGCTGTGTTCAGATGAACGGTCTGGGCTGAAGAAGGAAGTTGGATATGGAGGGGGGTTCCTGGATGTCCCACAGCATCCCTACTCATGGACAAAACCCAAGACATACATCAGGTGAGTGGAGGATATGTTAAATCGTATTCAGTTCATCACATCTGTCTATCTTTCTATTAGCTATTCTGTAAAAATGTTCCTTTCTATCTTTCTTTTTTGATGACCGCACAAAATATTGGTAGAAATCGCTTTTATTACAGGATTTCAAGACTGAAAACTGATATAAAACTGATATTCATGAGTTTCAGCTTCATTTTATATGTGACATTCTGACATTTCCCCACTCAGAATAACATTTTGGTCCTTATTTTTTACCATTCTGAAATTCTGAAATTGTTTGTGGAATTAAAACTGTGTTGATCTGTTATTACATTTATTTTATTTATTGCATTTCTTTACATGACTTAATAAGTTGTATGTAAAATATGTCCCTTGTCTATTCTAGTTATGCAAAAATTTGGATAATTCAAAAATATGTTTTTAATGAAATTTTATGTCAGCAATATAAACATAACATATTTAACAACTTAGACAATACAGAAAATGTTTAATTGGCATGTTTAACCATTTAAAAATAGAACTTAGCCTTATGCCCATTAAAATTGTGCTATTAAGTAACAAGATTTTTAATATCAGCACCAATATCATTATAGTATAGCAGCAACGTATCAATGTCAATGCTATTTAGTGTGAAAGATTAAAGATTAATGCTTAAGCTCTCTAATACCTGGGTAAATACCTGATGATCATTACTTGTGCAGTGTTCATATTCACAGTTTGTCCTCCTCTGTATCACGAGCTTTGGCGTATCTCTATGTCCACATTCTGCACATTCTGCTTTGATAAACAGGTTTAAAATAACTCCTCGCTCTCTCTCTCTCTCTATCTTCCTTCTCTCTTCTTCACTCTCCGCCTCTCACGTCTCTATATTTCTTTTTCTTCATCTCTCTTTTTCTCTCTCATTTGTTTTTCTCTTCCTCTTTGCCTGTCTGCCCCAACCGCTCCTCTGTTTCTCACCTCATAAACTTCTCTCTCTTTACGTATCTCCCTCTTCTGTTTCTCTCTCGTTGCTCTCTCTTCCTCTTTTCCCCCATCTCTCTCTTTCTCTAAACTTGTCTTTTCTCTCTGTATGTCTCTTCCTCTCTCACTCCTTCACTATCTCATAACCCTAACATATCTCTGCATTCCTTCTCTCTCTCTTTCTCTCACCTCATAAAGAAAATACCCCCTCTCTTCTCTGCCTCTCTCTCTCTTTCTCTTGCTCCAATAATAAACTTCATGTTGTGTCTCTGTCCCCAGCCCCTCCCTGCCTGCTCTGGACTGGCAGCTGCCCTCCTCCTCGGGACAGTACAGTCTTCAGATAGAGGTTCAGCCCAGGTCCCATCACAGGGCGCACTATGAGACCGAGGGGAGCAGGGGGGCTGTGAAGGCCCTCACCGGACACCCCGTGGTGCAGGTCTGTACATACAAGCACTCTCAGATCAGGATATTAGGGCAACACGATCATTAAAGCAATCATCAACTCCATATGGTATATTGTGAGTTAAGAAGGAGGAAGTATTTAACTCTATATAACTCGCTAACCCTTTGGCACGTAGTATTCACATGCATGAATATTCTGACTGCACAACTTTTGTTCAGCTCTTTTCATATGCTGATAGATTTAACTCTATATAACTCGCTAACCCTTTGGCACGTAGTATTCACATGCATAAATATTCTGTTGACTGCACAACTTTTGTTCAGCTGAAGGAAGAGGGGACGAACTGACATCATAGTCTGTCCGCTCTTAGCATTTGGTTATTTCCTCCAGGTTTACGATCAATGAAAATATGATTTTTTTGGGCAGTATTTGCTGCTTTTCTAATGTACTCTTAAGCAGTGGTTCTCACACCTTTCGAACTGAGTACCACCTAACTTAATATTTGGCTTTCCAAGTGCCACCAGATCTATACCTGGACTTTATCAGACCAAAATGAACCAAACCTGGACTAAAATTAGACTTAACAGTGGATAAGGTGGTTCTAAATGAAGATTAACTCAAATGAGGACAAAAACATGAGTAGATTTGTTTCGTAATAAAGCAAATGCAGCAAATAAAACAGATTTTCAAACTGGAGAGGGCCCCCGAGTACCACCTGAGTCTCCCCGCGTACCACAGTTTGAGAAACACTGCTCTGTGATAGGATTGTTTTAGTGTTATGTATTTTCAGGTGAATAGAACTTACACAAATTCTAGTCGACACTGCTTTTATCAGCAGGCTTGTAGCATTTAGCTTGATTGTTTGACTCTTAGCGATGTAGTTCTGTCACTTGAGCCTGTTTTCTTTGCCCTTTGGCCCCTATTTTCCCTGCACTTCGTCGCCTCTCGCTTTAACGCGCCGTCCTCCATCTTCGGTACTAAAAAACGCCCGCACTTACTTCACGCACTAGCGGTAATATTATTCTGGGATGTCATCATTTCTGAATCAGGATCTCATAGGTATGCCGTTAAGACGTCAGCCTCTGTCCAGACGAAATGACTCAGACTTTTCCATTGATGTAGCAGCATTTACTCACCCGACCACAGTAGCACCGGTGGTCAAAACTCGAAGAAATATTTTAACTGTAAAAACATGTGGACAGACGATAGAACTGTGATGTCAGACTAAGAAAACACTGAAGGCGAAACCGTCAATTCACCTAACACAGTATGACAATGTATTAATACGTCGCGTAACAAGTTAATCATTTTAGCAGCTGATATTTAGGCGTCGGTTCATGTTTTGGTTATTTCAAAGTGGATAAATGGCAGTAATGTGCAGTAATGTTTGAATAATACAGTGAAAGGTGTTGAAGAGTGACATAGCTGCAGCAGACGGGACCTGTTTTCTGTCTATAAGCTCAAAGAAGCAATAGTCAAGGCAAATTATGTAACGTGCCAATGTATTTAAAGTTTAGCAACAGTGACTATGGCAACAGAAATGTACAAATAATGACTTCTCCATATAAGCACATTTTAATGCAATATTTTTAAACCATAGTAAAATAAGGATGTCATTTCACGTGGTATTTACAAGAAAATACATAAAATAAAATTGTTATCTCTCACCACCAAGTGCAAATAAATAAATATGATAAATATGTTGTTGAAATGCTTTTTAATAAACCTATAGTCCTCCCTTATTACAACTGAATTCTCCATCAGATCTGGACATAGACTGTATATATGAATGGACATAGCTAACGCGTTAGCCGCCGCGTGCCAAACAGGAAGTGCTCCAGGAGGCTCTTCCGGCTCCTTCTGACTCTGGCTCCCATTGACTTACATTAGGATCTTGTGGCTCGTCTCTCTGGACCTGCTGCTGTGATCCTCTTCATCTTAGTCTTAAAATGTTCTTATTAACCTGCGACACATGATCCTGAATTTTTTTTTTGCTATTTTGTTAGTCAAAAAATCCTATTCACAACATAGAGCCTGGCTCCAGATTCGCTCCTGTAACCGTGAAGCATCACGAGCCTCATTTGAGTGACGCTAAACGCTACGTCACATCTGCTTAGTCCACTTTTTTATACAGTCTAAGGATCTGGAACTGCACATGTACTAAACTTATCTCAAACAATTTGCTCATATCAGAGGTTAGACCCTATTGTGGTCACAGAGAGGGAAGGTATTTGTAACTTTATAAGGTTTATGGTTCAATCTTCAGTTAACATCAAAAACATGCAGAGTTGTGTTTTGCTTCATTCACACATGTTTGAGTAATCCCACATTATTAGTCTGTCTACATCATCCAAGATCATATCGCTCTGTTCCACCTTGTGATGTCATGAAGTGGGAGTTTTCAAGTTAACATTTTTGACCTTTAGTTCAATAGAGATTTGAAATTTCAGGGCTGAAATAATCCCAATCATTCTAGTGAAGCCGTTTGGAGTTTAAAAACACATTGAAGCATTTCCTTTGTTTTTAAACTCAGGAGGACACTTGTGATGTCCAGTATCATGTGTGAGTGAAATAAAGCACAACTCCAGGTATGTTTGTGATGGGGAAACAACATAGATCAAAAACAGAGTGAGATGGGCCCTTAAAACAATAATAAATATAGATCATAATTGTACCTTTTCTTCATTTTAGCTGCAGTGTCGATCTAAAATGTATTAGATATAAAAATTTCATAGGACTGATTGAAAAAAAGCAAAATTTATTATGATTTGTGAAGTGTAATTTGCAATTCTAGTAGTTTTGGATGCAACCCCGATAGATACATTTTGGCATTAAAGAAAAGTGAAGATTTTGATTAATTTGAGAGACAAACTGCAGGACATGTGGAGCTTACAGGGAAGACGGACAGAAGTGCTGCTAACGTGCGAGCTCTGTCTCGGATGCCTCATATAGCGTTTACAACAACCCAGTTAAAATGAGGTGGGTGTGGTCGTACTTATAGCTCTTTACAGTTCTGCTGCACCATAGAACAAAACACACTAGACGCATTGTATTTTACTGCATAGTTACCAGGCTTGGATAGCAATATTTTGGTAAAACGTTATAATAGCCACACCTTCATTAATCTTAATAAAGCGTGAACAAAGACTTCATTCATAATAGTTTATTGAATGATTCAGGCTTAGTAACTACTTAATGGTGCACGGTGTAACTTTTTGGTTGGGGGTCCATCACCTTCATGTTTCTATGGACATGTCATTGCTCTGCCTGGACTTTTCCACAGTGTGACCTTATATTTATTCAATTACAAGCGCTTTTATAGCTCAAAAACACCTAGAAAAAGAGGTTGTATTGCCTTTCCACAGATCTGACCTGTGACTTGGTCTAGTTTGGTCTCCATGAAGGTTTAACCAAACTGTGAAACATTCCAGACAAAGCAATGACATCTCCATTGCACCTTTAAGGATCAAGGTTAGGAGTTTGGTTTAGGGTACGAATGAAGTAGTTTTTTTAGTTTTTTACATTGTTGAAGTTAAACAAACTTGTACCCGCCACATTTTCAGCTTTCGTCTTGTCCTGCTGCATGTGTTTAAGTGAGAGTGTGTTTGTCTTTGTGGAGGTGTTAATGATTTAATGACAGAGGCCTGGCCTGTGTGGAGACTGGAGTGTGTTTGAGTGTAGCTCCTGGGACCACCCCTCCTCCTCTCTCCCCCCTCTCTCCTCCTCGCTCCCCCCTCTCCTCTCTCTCCTCAGCCCCCTCATCATCCCGGCAGCAGCTACCACCGACCACACAGACCTCCCTTTGTTTGGGAAAGGTCCCGGGACGCTGCTGCTGACATCACTGGCCGACCAAACCGCACATGTTTGGGGCGGGTGGGGGCGGGATGTTGGAGGCACTTCCTGATTACATGGTTGGCTTCTGGGCTTTTGGGTTCTTTTGGTGCTATAGCTGAAAAATCCAGCCCTGGGTTTAAAGTAGGGGTTTGTTGCTATGGTGATGTTAGTGGACTTGTTGTTTAGGAATCCATGGGTTTCAGCTTCGTGTTATGTGCAACATATTGAGGACTTTTTCTCATTCAAAAGATATAATATTTACTTTTAAATTGCTAAAGATTCAGTATGTAACTTCAAATCAGGTTTTTCGAAATGCAAGCCTGTTCAGATGTAAAAACGTCTTTTAATAAATGTTTTTCAATGCATAAGAAACACTAATATGAAAAACATGCTTTTATTTTAATATATTTATTGGCTCAGAAGTTACATACTGAAGCTTTAATCTCTCTCATTCTTAACCCCATAAATAGGATCTATAAAATAACTGAATACTCACAATATACTAATTCATATTCACTTGTGAGTAATCTACACTTGGTTGAGACTGCGTCAGTGGGACTGAGTCAAGGCAAAAGCACTTTATGCATCAATCCATAACCTAGAAACCACTGGAAGTTTTGTGTTGTATTTGCAAAAAGCCCAAAGTTGTCCGTGCATTCATATTTGGTAAAAGAGTAAGCATCCTGTGCTTATAAATCAAAGATAAAAACAAGATAAGCTTGTAAAAGATAACAACATAGTTGCCAAATGTTTGCAATTTTGCAAAAAGAAGTTGGAAATTGTTAAAGAGAAATACATTGATGTTGAATCTGGATCTCTGCCTGAAAAATCCATTTGATCACATTTTTACATTTATGAGATAGGGCTAGTCTGGTTTATTAGACCTATAGTTAGACCTATTGATGGTGATCAGTTTGACATTACATTCTGACACTACAAACTACATTTTGACACTATAAACAATTGTTTGTATTGGTAATTGCCATGGCAACTGTGCAAATTTCTCAAGGGTAAGTCTTAAAGATAGCCTTAAGATACAAGGATAGTCTTTAAGTATTATTAAAGTTAAAAAAAAAAAAAAAAAGGATGTAAAAAAATGTGCCAACTGTCCATGCCAGAGATGCATTAGGAAATGCACTGTAAAAATGTAAAGTAAAGTGCCATGGAACAAGTCAATAAACAGTCTGGTCATGACATTAATTACTCTGTAGTGTCAGTATACAGAATACCCCAGGCGAGATTCCAACTGCACTCCCCTGCCTCCACCCACCATAATAAATAGTCTAATGTGTGTTTAGTTAAGACCTTTGTAGCCATTAGTCCATTAATTAGGAGTCCCGAGTAGGTTCCTGACTGATTTAGTGGAACACCATGTGACCATTTGATTTCGCACTATAACCTGTTAATGATCAGACTCATTCAGTTACATTATACGTCACACAGGACAGCGACCGGTGCCCCTCTCATCTCTGAGCACCCTTAGCGTTTGTCTATTCTCCCAGTGACACAGGCTGGGTCTGCGGAAGACTGTAATGAATAAACGCTTATTTTAGTATTTAGCATCTTTAAAATCTCTATTGGTTTACCATTAGCCTAAAATGATGAGGTGTGACAACATAATCCCCAGCTGTATTGTACTGATATTTCTGGACACAGTTTTGCAATGGTCCAGTCTCCTACAGTATTAAAAGCCTGGCTCCTCTGTCTGCTCTGTGTCACTGTCGCCTGTTTAAACCACACCCAGTATACTGTAATATGGACTACCACTTATTACAGTCTTGGGTTATGCTGTGTGTCCTCAAAAGCACTTAGACTCTTGTCTTTTTCTCATTGGCCACTTTTCCTCCACTTAGGCCTATGCCACTTTTAGCCGCAGGAACACGTCTCCAGTTGTTAGCAAGTCAGGTGGTATAAGTAACAAATCTTCATTTCACTACAGCGTTGTTGAGGAGCTTCCCATTGTAGTTCTTTTTAAACTTTTTCACTTACTCATAGAAAAAGGTAAACAGCAATGCCTTCTGGAAAAGATGTTAAACTTAGTATTGTTTCACATATAGGTCCAAATATTACAAAGACTGACAAAAGAATTCCTTGAACTTAGATGTTAACCATTTTAAAGGTGCACTATATATGTTACTTTTCAAGTGGAAGGTCAGTCACCTTCTTATACCATGAAAAATGTATTGCTTTGCCAGAAATGTTCCACAAATTATGAAGTTTTGTACAATTTGTGGAAACTGAGTTCACTGTGGTTATTCATTGGGTTATTTATGGGGTCTTGCACCTTTGGTTTTCCATCCACATCACATCAAAAGCAGCGTTTGATGCTCTAAATGTAATTGTGTTGTTTTCTATGACAATGACTATAAAATCTTGAATATTGAAACATTCACTTTAAACAACATCTCAAAAAAAGAAAAGAAGTTTTCAGTGACGCCACTTAGTACATACATACGCCACTTTATATTATATATTATACGACTATGTAAATGTTCTTATTCTCTTGTGCCTGTGTGTGTTAGTCCCTCTGATCACCATCAATCCTGGGATAGGAGAAATGTCTTGCCCAAAGGCACAATGGCAGTATGCATTTACCCTAATTGGAGCATGAATCAATCCGTCAACCTCCAGTTTGGAAGGAGAACGCTTTAACCTCTGAGCCAAGGACAGAGGAACAAACATAACTCGAAAATTGTCATTAAATGCACAGATGTTACGCTTGCACTGGTTTGGTCCTAAGTTTCAGCACAGTTCAGTCCTGACGTAGACTTGAATTGGTCTTGTTATAATCCTGGTTTGTTTCTGTCCTGTTTGGGCCTGATCCAGTCCCGGTCCATGTCCGAAGTCTTGAGATTCCTTCAGTGGGTGATAATGTGAAGAGGAGGCAGCTCACACCCCGGTCACAGCAGCACAAGAAGATTTACGACAATATAAAACTAACACAGACTTTAAATGACCGCCACAAATCAAGTTTTAATCTGTATATCTTTTACTAAATATAATAAGACTTTTAATTACAACTACAAAGAGTTTAATTTTAGATACTGAAGTTATAGTTATTGTATGAGGAGGGTTGACTTATTTTATTTAATGTACTTACTTAGGACCCCCATAGTTTTCTCCTCTTGCTCTTCTGTGACACCAGAATCAGTTTTCATCAGGTTGAAGCAGCTTTTTTTTCTGTTTAAAAATTAAAATAGTGTTTTTACATGTGCTGTACCTGATTTTTACTGTCTTAAAAATGTGAAAAACAGAAGTAGTTAATTTTAAACAGTTTGCATTGGTCCAATTACTCCTCATTTACATTAAACATTCCAATTATTCACGTAGACTAGTTTATAAGCACTTTTTATCAACTAGCATGCTAATGGCGCACGTCCTCATTCTCAAACTTTATAGATAAATGCGGACAGTACACAGCTGACTTATTTTCATCTCAAGAGCTGAATATATTTGTACTGGAGTAAAACAAATACATGGTAAAAAACTGTGTACAGAGCCTTTAAGTTTCATATTGCACTCGGCCACTGTGTTTGTGTCAGGGTGAAGTCGGAGGGAAAAGTGGAAATCCAGTGAAAGGGCACCCCTCATTGGTTTGTTTACAGGGAGAGGATGTTTTTGAGTGTCCAGACTTACTTTCAGCCAACTGCAGCTCACCGAACCAAGTGACAAAATGTTTCTAAAAGCCTTCAGCTAAATCTGAGTAATATATTTACTATAGTTTTAAAAAATTTCCTTTTTTCCTTTTTTTTTTTGGTCTTAAATCGATGCGTAAGACTTGACCAATACAAATATCTGTCTACATCGTCTTTGTTTCAGGTAAAGGCATAGAGTGTGACGTCACCCATAGCGTTTAGCGCCGCTCAAATGAGGCTCGCGATGCTAACGGCTACAGGAGCGAATCTGGAGCCAGGCCCTATGTTACGAATAGGATTTATTTGACTAAGAAAATAGCGAAAAAAAATTCAGGATCATGTGTCACGAGTTAATAAGAACATTTTAAGACTAAGATGAAGAGAATCACAGCAGCAGGTCCAGAGAGACGAGCGACAAGATCCTAATGTAAGTCAATGGGAGCCAGAGTCAGAAGGAGCCGGAAGAGCCTCCTGGAGCACTTCCTGTTTGGCACGCGGCGGCTAACGCGTTAGCTATGTCCATTCATATACACGGTCTATGGGTAAAGGTGCACTATGCAACGTTTCAGGCAGAGAATCGGCCACCTAATTGTCTCCATGGAGAAGTTACTGCTTTGCCTGAAATGTTCCACAATGTCTATTAAATGTTATGTGACTTCTTATAGCTCAGAAACACCTTGAAACATTCTCTAAAAACCTTCTCATTGTCGACGTAGATGCCTCTCCACAGATCTGACCTGTAAATGGCCTCGTAGCGTCACTTGTTCTTTGGAAATGCGTATGTTTAATGGTGCGCTGTAGAGAAACATCGCCATATATTATCTACAGTATTTACATGTATTTGTCCTCTGAGTTCTGAACTCAAGATCTTGGTTTTGTCAGAAATAGTAGAAGGTTATGGCCTATTGTGAACGTGTAGGTTAAAGTGAACTCAGATTCACAATTAAAGTTATTTAATGTACATAGATTACATAGATCTCTCTGGGTTTTGTCTCTTGTACACAGATGCTTTGTAAACCTCATCATTTTCAGTCAGGCAAAACATCTCGTCTATTTACGACAGAGAGAGAAACTCAGCTATCTGTTTAGGGGGAACCTCAAACCTTCATTTAGATTTGTCTCAGTTTAAGCGCTGATAATGTGCAGCCCGGTTTGTAATTACATTTTAAAAGTAGCCGTCCCGTGTTGCCGCGTCCTAAATAAACAGGATTGCTAGGCAGCGCACCACTTCCTAACACAAATACACAGCTGGTACCGGCCAGGGCCTCCTACTAAATCACAGGCTGTTCCTCTGCGGGTTCTCCTTGGGTCTCCTCGGGTGCTCCTCTTATGTAAGACACTTTGCAGGGAAATGAAATAGCTTCCTTTGCCATTGTTTAACGTGACAAGTTTTGTAGGATGCTATATCGGTGTTAATGGGTTTCTAAAAACATTTTGTACAAAGGAAGCATTTTAGATACTGCTCATTTGACCGTTAGTACTAAAGTAAAAGTACTAAAGGTTCAGTCGTATTATAGGGATACTACCTGATGTGCTATCTTTATATTGATATATATTTGGAACTGTGTATAGCAGAATTAAAAATGCAAATGCACTTATATAACATAGTAAGTTACTCTTTTGCATTTTTTATCAGTCACAAAACTCGGGGAAAAAAGTCTTGCAATGAGATTAGTAAATGGAAGAATTCTGAATAAGAAAAATATGGAATAGCTGAAATAAAAATACTAAGAATATGCACTTTTAAATGAGAAATGAGAGGATTGCAAGTTATTTTTTTGCTAGAAGCATTTTTTATCAGTCACAAAACTTAGAGAAAAAAGACTTGCAATGAGATTAAAAAAGGAAGAATTCTGAATAGGAAAAATATGGAATAGCTGAAATAAAAATACTAAGAATATGCACTTTTAAATGAGAAATGAGAGGATTGCAAGTTATTCTTTTGCTAGAAGCATTTTTTATCAGTCACAAAACTCTGGGAAAAAAGACTTGCAATGAGATTAGTAATGGGAAGAATTCTGAATAAGAAAAATATGGAATAGCTGAAATAAAAATACTAAGAATACTTTTACAATACATTACAAAACAGCTTATTTTTTATTTGCTATGTATTAATGTATGTGTAATTAGAGATGTCCGAGTAACTGTGCATGCATGCATACAAAATTAGTACTTTTTTTACATTTCACTGTCTGGAAAAACTGTTCTAAAGCCAATGCATGTGAATAGTAACAATGTGCCAAAGGGTTTAAAATAATCTTTAAGGTTCAATGTTTCTTTATTGATTATCCAGCCAAAGCTTACATTCAGTGAAGTTAAAACAATGGCTGTTTTTCACCAAATTCACTCCTTCGTTCAAGCCAAACCATATTTAGACTTTACAAATGGAGCCTTGTAATTTCTACTGCTCTTTTGCGTCATTCTCCCTGCTACCTCCTCCTCCTCCCCGACCTGAACTCCTTCCCTCCTACACTGCGGCGGTCTCGCAGTAGTCCCTCTCCGTCTTGGGTTACCCGCTGTGGCTTGGGGCCCGATGCATTGTGGGTGGCTGAGGTCATCGTCCCGTCAGCGGCACCTCCGAAAAGCCTGACAGAGCTTTCCGACCCCAAAAAATCACTTCTGTTCTACTCTTCGCCGGGATTAGCTTCCAGATAAAGATCACAGTTTAAAAGTCCCTCCATGCTGATTGGTGGAGGCCTGATGTAGCTTCGCTGACCCTGATCATTGCGTCTCGAAACTAAATCGCAAATCGCAGTGGAAAAACTGTTCTAAAGCCAATGCATGTGAATAGTAACAATGTGCCAAAGGGTTTAAAATAATCTTTAAGGTTCAATGTTTCTTTATTGATTATCCAGCCAAAGCTTACATTCAGTGAAGTTAAAACAATGGCTGTTTTTCACCAAATTCACTCCTTCGTTCAAGCCAAACCATATTTAGACTTTACAAATGGAGCCTTGTAATTTCTACTGCTCTTTTGCGTCATTCTCCCTGCTACCTCCTCCTCCTCCCCGACCTGAACTCCTTCCCTCCTACACTGCGGCGGTCTCGCAGTAGTCCCTCTCCGTCTTGGGTTACCCGCTGTGGCTTGGGGCCCGATGCATTGTGGGTGGCTGAGGTCATCGTCCCGTCAGCGGCACCTCCGAAAAGCCTGACAGAGCTTTCCGACCCCAAAAAATCACTTCTGTTCTACTCTTCGCCGGGATTAGCTTCCAGATAAAGATCACAGTTTAAAAGTCCCTCCATGCTGATTGGTGGAGGCCTGATGTAGCTTCGCTGACCCTGATCATTGCGTCTCGAAACTAAATCGCAAATCGCAGAAACGGGCTCCGTAGGTGGCTAACTGTAGCATCAACATTTGGGGAAGTTTTGACGTGGGTTGATGTAGGAAGTGCATTCGGGGCGCTGGTCGTAAACTGAAGATGAAGAGATTAGAGCGCAACTAAAAGGGACATTGTCTTAAAATGGTCTGAACTCTGCAGGACCTTATGTTTATTTTGAGGGACTGACCGCAGCACTGAGAGAGAGTCTGATGAGGGAGAGACACAAAGAGGGAGAAAGTGAAAGAGGAAGAGGAAAAGAGAGTGAAGACAAAATTAAATCAAGGCTTCTGAATGATTTTAAACCATTAAGTCATTCCATTGTGATTATATGAGCTATATACACTATATTACCAAAAGTATTTGCTCACCTGCCTTTACTCATACTATGAACTGAAGTGCCATCCCATTCCTAACCCATAGAGTTCAATATGATGTGGGTCCACCTTTTGCAGCTATTACAGCTTCAACTCTTCTGGGAAGACTGTCCACAAGGTTGAGGAGAGTGTTTATAGGAATTTTTGACCATTCTTTTATATTTATACACCTGTGGACAGGCCAAGTGATTAGGACACCTGATTCTGATCATTTGAATGGCTGAGCGAATACTTTTGGTAATATAGTGTAGTAGTGGTAGTGGTGTAGTGGTAGTATAGTGTATTTTGCACATATTTACACACACACACATTTAATTTTCTGTTTGTGATGTTGTGAGATTTCTGTCGTTTTATAAAATGTACCAACTAATCATATAGAAAATCAAAATGTGTTGACATTATTTGAACATTTACATTCTTATATTGTGATTTTAGACCCCAGTGTAAAAAAAAAAACAGTCAAAACTGGATGGTAACCAGGCCACATTTTATTTATTTTTCAAACCAAGAAGATAAAAGTAAGCTCACAAGATTGATGTACACAGAGAAGTACTTGTGAACAGTATCTTCATAACTGATAAAGTAGATTAAACTTTCAAATCACTCCCAAAAATCCTTATATTTGTCGATTATATGAATTGACCACAGCTTAAACGACCCCAACAATGACATTATTCCTTTTTAATATCCCCGGTTCGTTCATGCGTCTCTTCTCTCTCACCCCTCAGCTCCACGGGTACATGGAGAGCGAGCCCCTGACCCTGCAGCTGTTCATCGGCACCGCGGACGACCGCTTGCTCCGCCCGCACGCCTTCTACCAGGTTCACCGCATCACCGGCAAAACCGTGTCCACCCCGAGTCACGAAGCTCTGCACAACAACACCAAAGTCCTGGAGATCCCCCTGCTGCCCGAGAACAACATGAGGGCCATGTGAGTTATACACAGGAAGTAGCACAGTAGTAGATTTGTAGAAGGATGAATATGCGTGAAAAGTTTTTTGCTTTAGATTTTTAAATAGTATTAGAGATGTCATCAGGCCAAGTTTACAGGTCAGATCCGTGGATAAACGCCCCGACTAAAAATGCATGTTTGTGAAGCAATAAAAACGCCTCTAACTGAATAAATGCAAGTTAAAAGTAATGCCTTATTGAACCACACACAGACATAACAAGTACAAGACAAAATTAAAGGTGCATTGTGTAACTTTACTGGTCCGCCTAATGCTTTTCTCCATATTGACTTGTCTGAAATGTTTCACAGCATAGAATTAAACCTAAATCTTTGCAGAATTAACCCCACTTACAGTCACAATGCGTGTTTTTCTTAATATTTTTGAGCTATATATAAAAAATGTTATTGCTTAAATGTCAGATCGAGCTGTTTAATGAACATTAGACACTGCAGAAACAAGGAAATGACGGCTCCACCACCAGAAAAGGTACAAAATGCACCTTTAAAGTAGCTCTTAAGAGAAATCTCGGACAGAGTTCAAGAAAAGGAGATAGAAGAGCGATTAGTTCTAATGAGGAGCATCTGCGCTGTCTGTTCCTTCACTTCTCTCTACTCTTCTTCCTCTTTTACCAATCCTTCTCTCCTCCTCTCTGTCCTTAAACCCCCTCATTTTATCGCCCTAAATATCACTATACCCCTTCTTTTTCTTCCCTTCTCCTCTTCCTCTCGTCTCCTTTCTCTCTCCACTCGTCTTCCCCCTCCATCCCTGTTTGGGTTTCCTCTGCGTTGGCCCAGGATCCACTCTGAGCTTTTATAAGGCCGAGAGATCAGATTTCACCAGGAGCTACGGCAGCGTCCCGGGACAGCGTCTGGGCCGGCGCTGCTTAGATCAGCACTTTCTCTTGCTTTAATGGATATAACACATAAGCTTCGTGTTAGCCTTGTGTTAGCTTTTTGTTAGCGAGACCGCGGGCTCCTCGCGCTCCCGGAACGTCCTGTACGAGAACCGAAGAGAGATGAGACATTTAGAGACGTTTTATGAGCAGGAGCAGCAAGAGTTAGAATGAAATATTTTTAGTAAGTCTACCCAGATGTACGGACATTGCTTTGTTCGTTTATTGATTATTCTTTCAGCTCAATAGTCAAAAAAGTACGTAAAATGTTATGTTTTCATGGAGATATTGCTCTGTTTGAAAAGATACACAATAAGGCATTAATCTTTGCATAAATTCTCACCTCTCCACAGATGCAAATTGGCCTAATGGTGCCACTTGCTTGTCTCCTTGGAGAAATATAAGCAAAAAAATACAAATACAGCTCAGTGGAGACAAGCTTGTGGCAGATCCTACACTAGAAAAGTTGCACAGCACTCCTTTAAAATGCATAATATAATTTGACATCTATTTATCATCTTTTGAATGAGAAGAAGTCCTCAAAATTTCGCATATAACAGGAAACCCGCGAGCAGCCCCCTCTCCGTGAATACCCCACTTAGTCATAGGCTGGATATTGCATAAGACTGTTTATATAAAATAACACGGTGCGCTCGGTGGATGCCTGCTGCTGGTTCTGGGGTCCTGGGCCAGAGCCGGGCCTGATAGGAATGCGA
>KN493471.1:25509-45729 GCA_000787155.1 Scartelaos histophorus | reverse complement strand
GAAGAGACATCCAAACCGACGCCAAATTCCGGCGTGTAGCGCGCATTACCGTGTGCGGTAAGACGTCTCTCGCCAAAGAAGTGTTTGGGGAAACGCTTAACGAGAGCAGGGACCCCGACCGACCACCGGAGAGATACACATCTCGATACTACCTAAAATATAATTTTCTAGAACAGGCGTTTGACAAGCTGACAGAGGCGGGCTTCCACATGGTGGCCTGCAGCTCCACTGGCACCTGCGCCTACACCAGCAATGACCCCAACGAGGACAAAATCTGGACCAGTTACACCGAATATGTTTTCTGTCGAGATTAAACAATTTATTTATGCCCTGCTGTAAATAAAACATTTCATAATGTAGGGAATGTCTTTGAAATGTATTGTATTACTGGCTATAATGAGAGACTGTACCACTATGTCTGATTATGTTTATTAACGCAATTACGCATTCTCAGTATTTAATGACCTTAGAGTATTGGAAAGAGGGAACTAGATCTAAACAACCATTAACATCGTCTTTAGGGTGCATGTCAATGATGACACAGTAGCCAAACTAAATCCAATAAGCATATGTCATTGTAACATGCTTGATTACATTGGACACACTTTGTATCAGCAGGTTGATTGCAAATATGTAAGTATATGTACATTCACAGCATATGTTCAGCCTGTTCAGATGAATAAACTTTTATTGTGATTCTCAAAAGATGCTTTATTTAATTTGATTTACAATTGTCTTGAGTCCAGCAGCATGTTCTTGTGTTAAGGTGTTCTCAGTCTGACACCACCGTGCTTTCTGTGACATGTAAATATTGCACTAGGTGATGTTTTTGCCTGTTCATTTTGTCATAGCAATTAAACGTGCACATTTAAATAGTGCAGCTGAGCACACATGGTGTCATTATCATATCAAGTGTAATAATGAAAGGGCCAGCTGCACACAAATAGGAGGGTGACGGTGCCAGTTTCAGCGCATGAATGGGGAGTCCGCGTCAAATTAGAACATTGTGACAATGAAGCAGAGAAGAAAAACATGGGGGAACTTTGCCAAATGAAGCAGCAAGGTACCTCTGGGAACATAACACACACATTTAGATTGTATTTCTATAGGAAGATGCTGTGTTGTGAGAATGCATTTTCTTACGGACACTTCCCCCAGTGTGATGTATCATCTGGAGCCCAGTATCTCTGTATAATGTTAGTGCAGTTACACAGGTCTGCACTTATGCAAATATTTGGCTTTTTGCTTTCGCTGTGTTGATCATTTAAAAGAATCTAAACCTTATAGACACACACCTGACCTTGCATTTTTGCTGCAGTGTGTTATGATACAGGCCTAATGTATGCGGGTGCATTTACCAGGCAGCATTTGCCTAAAATTATGATGGAGTGGCATAAAACATTCAGTGCAGCACAGTGAACTTGTTGATTTGTATTCTGAGCAGGGTTCAGGAAACTTCAAGTTTCAGAGTTTTTAGATCAAAGCCAGTTTTATCAGCACATCTCACCTGTAACCGCAAACCAAACTTTCATATTTTTAATGGAATTCTGACTCAGAAACACATTTTTGGGAAATGGTGACATAAAAAATAAAAAGGTTTGGTGACTTTTTTGATGGTCTATTCAGGATCTTTTATAAGAAGTCATACATGAGTCTACATGAGCAGTAACACACAACAACACATTTCTATCTTCTGTGCACTTATCAAATATGTAAAAAGAACAATTTGTCTTTTGGTCAATTAGTGCAGCAAAGGCCTGTGCAAAAGGCACTGCTGAAAACATCAAATTCATTTTCTTCTTCAAGCTTCAAATGGATTTCAGCAGTGCTTTAGGGCCTATTTAGATGTACTTGAGCAAATACATGACTGGATGTAACTAAATTAGAAGCCTGCATCAAAAACCACCATGTCTATATTAGGTCTTTAGCCATTAAACCTTTCTGAGCCTGGCTTCAAGTGACCTACTCCACAAAGGAGCCCATACTAATGTGTGCACACGCTGGTGTAATGCTGGCACATGTTCAACCAACCCCTTAAACATAACAGTCATAAATGCAGTGATCAGTAACAATGAAATAAAAACATATTTTTGAAGCAGAAAACCACGGATGACTAGCTGTATTATGATGGGCCATTCCCTGCAACAGGAAGCAGTCTTTTCAAATGATGTATGACAGGGCAGTGCTCCCAGAAGCGGATCATACCAGAGACGCAGCAGAAAGAATCAAATAAAAGTTAGTTATCTGTCAGATTAGATCCAAAGCACCATTCAGTATTCACAGGGACTTCATCCAGTTAACTTTTCAGCATTGTCTCTCATACAAAAAAACTCTACAATCTTCTATTTGGAGACTGAAAGCTGTTATGCAATACAAACTAAATCAATAGAGGTTGACAAGGAGCTACTCCAGGTGCAGCATGTTTCTTGTTTGTTTCTTACAGCAGCACAGTGAGCCCTGTAACTGTGGGGATACGGCGCAGTGTGAGAAGTGCACAACATCTAACATCTGTGGGACTCTTGGCTGACAGATGTCTGCCTCCTATGACATGTTTACAGGTCACGGCCTCGTTAGATAATCAGGCCGTCAAAGGTTTGAATTTGGAGTAACTTATATTTCCATGGCAGCGTGTTATGGATGCACAGGGGTCAGCAACTTTGCAGTGAACCCAAACACACCTTTTCACTTTCACTCTCTGCTGGAGGCAAAGAGACTGGCTGTTCTAGCTCACATCAGTTATTTTGATGCAGCAAAACCAGCAATACCACAAACATCTTATCCAGCAGAATATTAGACGCATGTATCATCAGCTAACCAAGGCTACAACCTTATCTGTAAGTGAGTGATAGAAAGCTACGGGAGCTAAATCCTGAGTATCATCTATTTTATCTCAATAAAAATAAAATGAATTAAATGTAGAGCTGCTGTTTTGCACATCTTAAGTGCCTATGACAGGTTAGACTACTAATAGTTCTAAAAAACAGTTAAGATCATTCTATTTAAGATTAAATTGCAGAACTGACAGATTGGGAAAATCTTTTGTCCCTAGAGCTATCCAGCTTTACAATCTATCAATTAAGGACAAGGACAAATACATTGACTTTGCTGCGTAGATTTAGTTTTACAATTTTATTTTATTCTATTTTTATTTTTAATATTTTTGAACAATACAGAGCAAACCTGGAACATGAATTTCCCCTTGGGGATAAATAAAGTTTATGTCTATGTCTATGTCTAAATTAAAAAATATTCTCACTTGTTTCTCATTTTTTCTAGTTGAAAATCATCATATCACACTATGAAATATAATTGTTACCAAACAAAACTCCTCTAATCTACACCGAAATTATTACCAGCAAACACAAACAGAAATAGAAAACATCTTCATTTTGTGGCTAAAGTATCTGAAAAGTGTTTCTTAAATTGTGCCAAACGTTCGGACAGAATTCCATAAAAGCTCTACATGAGGCCAGCTTGTTATGCAGGTTTCTTATACACACAGGCATAAGAAGCGAGTCCAGGATAACTGAAGCATGCACATTAAAGAATAAATCGCAGTTAATGATGTGGACATGTGGCACCTGGAGATGTTGCGTTGCTGTTGACGTCTGATCCCGTTGCGGTGGAGGCAGACAGAGCGACAGGTGGTCCCATGATTTCCACTCACTACATTCTTCCTTCAGCGAGGCGCTCTGATCGTGCCGAGACAGGTGACATTTAAACATTCAGGAGGATTTCTGTGAAAAAGGAAAGGTCATATGATTGCAAGAAAGGAAAAAAATGAGAAATATGACATCTTAATATCACATGTTTTTAATGATATCTGATGGATATTCATGTATAGCGAGATCAAACTAAACTCTGCTTTTACTCTTTAACAAATGTAAATGACATTATTAGCACAAATGTGGTCTGAGTTAGGCTATTATAAATCACATAAAAGTCCTATATTACACGCAAAAAAATGATTATTGGGAGATTTAGTTCATGTTATAAACCTCATAATCCTTGTTACCTCAACACAAACTTACCTGGAACTGTCTACATCTCCAAAGCTCTAAATGTTCCACCTTGTTCCACCATATTTTCAAATTAACAGCTATTTTTTACCTTTAGTTCATGAGAGATTGACAATTCAAGGACTGAAATGATCCAAATGATTCTAGTGAAGGTGTATGCAGTTTAAAAACACAGTGGAGCATGTCCTGTATTACCACATTACATCTAAAAGAGGAACTAAATATGCAGAGTTTGTATTTTAAACATGTGAATTAAACAAAAACACAACTCCAGGTATGTTTTTTGATGCAGACACAAAATTATAACAGAGAATAGCGCAATATATGCCCTTTAATGATTAACATTGCCATTAAAATGACAGCACCCCATTACTGTTATCCAGTTATATAGTTTATAAGTAAAAAATAACTCTAAAATAATACCATCGTTCAAAGTGCATGTATTGATTTTACATTCTACGGTGAAGTACTTTCAGATAAGCTAATGTAACAGAGTCTGTATCATATCATATAAAGTCCTATCCCTGGTCAGTTATATTGACTTGCATGAAAAATGGCGCGCGCACTTCTTATGTCAGTCATTCAATCACTGATGGTTGCACGGTGTAATACAGGAAGTGTTTTGTATGTTTCGGGTTTTGATTTCCCGTTCTATCGTGCAGGACTTGCTGGATTCTCTTTGGATAACCCTCTTTTCCTAGTGCAGTGTTCTCAAACCTCCTGAAGGGATAACTATTCTGGGCACATGCTGTTCCTGAATCTTGGCTGTGTTTAAATGCTAACATTAGCACCACAAGGAAGACGTTCTGAATTTAGAGTAAATTAATATTCCATACGACGACTCTCTCTCTCCAGATTGACCCTTACAACTGATGCTTGTTCAAATTGGCAATGAAGTCAATTGTAATTACTGGGATCTGATTAGCAAGCTCTGTTTCCTTGTACAATCTTGCTTATACTCAGCTGTTTTCCCTGCTACTCTTAAAATGTCTTTCTACAGTCTTACTTACAGGCAAATCTAATACAGAGATGAGAGATGTGTTCAGGCATCATGGTTTTATGTTCTTGGGGACGGCCTTTTCACTGAACCATGAATGAATATTTAACTTCATTTAATATTTAAACCTTTAATTTGAATAGAACTGAATAATCTTAGGTGTTATTTGGGCTCTCTCGCAGCTCTCATGTGAAGGGAACATGATTATATAATGTAGAAATTATGTAATTGTGTTAGTAGTGCAAGCACATGAGGAACTGATACGATCACCAAAGTGGAGATAACCAACTATCGTACTGCAGTCATATACGGCAGGAAATGATTAGTGATGCTTTAAAGAGATAACATGTATTTTTGTTTCTCATTTTCAAACCCTATGTCCAAGCTACTTTACACTTCCAGTAACTACAAAATTACAGAAAAATTAAGTACAACATCACCCAATGTATTGAAAAGAATGATTTAACTTTGCTGCTGCAGTGCGCTAACCACTTTTAAACCAGAACTGAATTAAAATCAATTAATAAACTAATGCTTATGCCAACAGCAATACATTTAATAATATCATTAATAAATGAGTGTCCATACTGTGCTATGCAAACAGTGTAATAAGAAGCCACCTGTGTGAAACAGAAGCAGTTGGTCCAGCTGTGAACCGAATAAACAAAGAACAGCATGTGTCCCATCTCCACTGAGGTAGGCAACATGGCGGCCTCCTCCTCACCAGGGAGCATCCTCACCCTCCTCACTTAGCCTGCTAATCTGTGCTCTCCATCTGCAGCACTGTCCCCACTGTCTGAACACCATGTGTATACCAGTGTATTTCTACTATTGATTACATTAAAAGGCTTGTCATATGACCTAAGGTCTGCTGGGTTTTAAGACCGATAAAAAGGCAGTAGGCCCAGTGTGCGACCCAGCAGTGTTTGTCCATCCTTTATGACTTCAAACTCTGGAATCTCAGTGATAGAGGTCACCAGCTGCTACACCTCACACAGGAAATCAAATTGGCTTACAGATCTTTGGAAAGGGCAGGAGGATTTAAGGGGGCAAGAACTTTCAATACTGTACGTTGGCTAGTAATGAAGTAAATGTTTGTGTAGTAAATCGAAAGCATGATAATTGTAGAAAAAAAGACGGGCATGGATCTGTGCTGTCAAATCAACACACTGAATCATTATTATAATAATTATAAATCTAGCAAGACCAAATGAAAGTCTAATATACCGTAACTAATAGTTTGTCTTTTAGTCCATTTATTTTCTTACAATATCGCTTATTGCATCAGCCAATACTGTGATGTTGATACTTTTATGACATATTGTGCAGCTTGTATCTTGCTGCTAACTGCTACTGTCACCGGCACCACTACTGCTGTACTTATATTATTCTTTTATATGAAACGGTCATTTCCCGAACGAGAGTTAACTTGGAGCCTCTCACAATTGGTCGGGAAGTTTAGCAAAAGAATCTCAAGTTACTATTTGTGCAAAGTGATACTGTTTGTTATCTCAGTGTCTCATTTGCAAATATAAGGAGCCGAAGCCTCTAGAAATCAATGTGTGGGTTTAGATGGAGGGGCACAGTCTGACATCCTCAAGTGGCTCGCATTACAATGAGACAAATGAGTGCTTATCCAAAAGCTCGGCTTAGTGTGTTGTTAATTAAGAAAGGGATTATATACTCCAAAATAATCCAAACTGTGATACAGAATTACTCCAGCGCAAAAGCACGGATCATGAGAAAATTATTCAGCTACATCCTAAAGCATTTGTTAATCAACAAGCTATGAAAACATTTGGTTCTTTGTGGCAAATTGTTCAAGATGGAAAAACCCTCAGTCTCTATATAGCATCTTTGGTAACTATGGCAACAGCACGAAGTCTATAAAAAAAGCAACTTATTTTTATTGTGAGGTGTAAGCGGGCAAATTAACATCCTTTTTTTTTGGTCATTGCAACACATTATGTAATCATGTTAAATAAAGTTAAGATGTGTTTTTCTCCGGGCTTGCACAGTAAAAAAAACACTTGTTGGCAGTACGTGTGTTCCAGTCCATTGCTTATCTGCGCTCCTCCTGCGGACATAAAGTATGAGCTCAGGAAAGCATGAAATTGAGTTTGGAGACAAATGGACATAACAATGCTTTGATGATAACCTAGAGCAAACAAGGAGACCATTAGGAGGTTAACAAGCCAAATAGTCAAATGCACATGTTAGTCTTCCTTCTCTGCTATGTGCACGTCTCCGAGCCACTCAGTTTAATCATGAACCAACCTAATGGCTTGAGTGTATAGACTGACTGTAATGAACTACATGCAGTTTATATGCCAGAGGGCGGGTAGCTGTTTCTGTTCATTAAAAGCTGGAGATACTCGCGGATGGTTTTGACTATAATTGATGTTAGCAATGTATTTAATAATAAAAGAGGCAGACCACAGGGCAATAGACTTATCAGCATCGTTTACATATGTCTCTCCAGGCTTTCATTTAGATTAGAGGAAAGAGGATTTGTAAGAGCAGTTTCCCCCAAGGTAAAGGATATTTTTGTAACTTGCACATAACAAGACAAGGTTATATCAAATCAAATTTAAAATATTGTACAAAATATTCCTGAATATAAATCAAATAGTAGCAGAGTGATGGAGGAGAGAGGTCCCTGAGGGTGGCCTGTCCCAGCTCCATCCTCCTGGGCTGGCAGTGAAGTATGAAGAAGATAGCAGCTGGATATTAACCTGGGACTGCAGGGCAATCGCCACAGCAGCTCCAACTCATCCATTCTGCAGACTCCAAGTCGGCACTGGGATTACCGAGACATAACTTTAATAAAGCTCTGGTTCTTTTTCCTTTACATTTACAGCTGGGATAAAATATTTTCATATCTTATTGTGAGCAGGGCACTTCCCACAGATGTGACCTGTAATTTAGCCTGGTTATGTCATCTGCTTGCCTTGCACGAAGGTAATGACATACTGTGGGACATTTCTGATTAAGCAATAACATCTCCACAGAAACAAGCAGGTTGCATAACATAAGAAAATAAGGATTTAGTGGGTAAACTTTTAACTAAAGCAATAGTTAATGTTTTTTTTTTTAACCAATATCCTGTGCAAATGTGTTCATCATAATATCAGCCAGAGAGGTCAATTATCTCTGACTGTGCCATTTCTCCATTGATGTCCATTTGGGTTTCTTCTAAAATCTGCCAGGCACAGAGCCATCTCCACATTGTCCACGTCACCAGAAATTGTTCATATATCAATATATTGACAATAGCGCTGCTCCTCTGTTGTAGTGCGAACAAAACAAGGAGCTTACAGTGCAGGAAATGATGGGTTCTGAAAGGCTATTCACCATACAGTAATTATAGCGCTGCCAGCGAGATAATGACTTTGAATGGACCACAAACAAAAGACAGGACTGACAGCTTCACGTTCTAGTGGAGCTTTTTCAGATAAAATATTGCTTGCTTTAGGCTGTGGCGACAATGTGGTCTCATTCAGAATTGGGTGCAGCCTTTTAGGAATCAGTTCTTTTAAATGTGCGGCAAAAATCCATCGTTAACTAAACCATTTCATTTATAGTGAGGGTAACAACTAGAACTGGCAGCAAATTCCCCATTAAATGAATTTAATAGTGTAATGGAACTTTTAGGAGAGTCTGTCTGTATATGTTTTTGTTTTGCCTATTGGTACTTTGTTGGCTAATGCTGGTTAACTAGTGACTGAAATTTGTCATGTGAAACACTTTAAGACTTTAAGCACACAAATGATCTCATCTGTAGTTCCAACTAAATCAACTCTTTGGTGTGACTGTATTAAAATAAAGCTCAGATTAAGTGTGACTTGAGTAAGTGAGCATCTAACAGACCAGTGCTTCCAGGTATTTTCTACACAAACACCTGTAATTGGATAAATGCAAGTTAGATAAGTTTAATGGCCTAATATATATTCCAGACAATCTATAACATTTCAGTGAAACAAGCAGGGAGTGGACTCAACATCTGAAAAATAATGCGCCTTTAAGTAACCTTTTTTCAGTCTCTTCTTTGCTGTGATTTCTGTAAACAAATTTTGTTTTGCACTGAGTTAATTTACAACTAATTCAGAGAACGGAAGACAGTTTTATTGAAATCTCAGTGAGTGTGACATGCAAAAAGTCTGTCTAATTTTGCCAATTAAACCATTATAAATGACCAAAATAATGTATTATAACACAATTCTATAATTATGAAATAAAGTCCATTTATTTAAATGTTTATATGCACACCTTGTTGCATTTAAAACTTTGATTATTTACCCTGTTTACTGTTTGTTTGCCTTTGATTGGCCTGATTGACTGACAGCTTCTGGAAGGAAATCAATAAACCAAGAGAAATAGGAATACACAGTCTCAAGTCTCTGCTTAGGTTTGTTATGCTTCACAAATGTCACATCAATGCAGGGAAAGTTTTGGCAGCCATCAGTTAAAATTAAATGAATTAAAAACAATAAAAAATACAGCTGATTCTAAATAAATTAAGCTAAATAAAAATAAATACACAATTTCTATTCCTAAATTTCTATCTTTCTTCAAGTTGGAAACTGCATAAAACATAATTCGATCTGAATAAAGAGAGAGATTAACAAAGCTGCTTGATAACCACGTCAACATCATAAACCAGACGCTTGGAACATGAATGTCTGACTAATGATCACTCTAGGCCCAGACAAATGGAGCTCTCTGATGTATTATGTAGGTTTAAGCTTATGTAAGGTTTGTGCGGGGAAATGAATGGTTATAAATACAGTATATTTATGAGGCAATATATCCCCTAAGTAGCATACAGATTAGTGATTATATGGGTAGTGTAAAGAGAGACAGGGGGACTGTGAAGTTAATTCCATCATTCATAGCGTTCTCTATCCCTTCACCTAAAGAAAATGATCTCTCAATAGTCAAACCATCAGGAGGACAGTGCTGTTCTAAAGCAACACAAATATATGATTGAGATGTGAGATTTCTTCAGTCCACCATCACACACTAAAGAAAAGGGACCATATTTAAACAAAAAACACTTTTGTAGAACTTACAGTTACATAAACTTCAACACTTCAACATTTTTCTTTTTTATTATGTGAAAATCAGTGTTGTATTTTCTTGGCTACTGGTCAAAAATCAAATGAACTCTTTTCAATGCAAGGCAATTATCATCTTCTCTGAAACTAATTATTGGAATAATATATTGAGATCCATATAAAAGTCAGAAAGACAATTTGCATAAGCAATTTTGTGTCAAATAAATGTCTTTTTATGTCAGAGAGCAATTATGCAAATCAAGTCCAAAAAATATCTCCACACAAAACAGTCGAAGGCACATTTACATCAATGAGATGAGAGTACAACAGCTGCAAATAGAATCTGTCTGACATTCTGTGAGAACCAGGTGTTCACACGTCACTAAAACTAACATCCCAACATCAAATAAAAGGTCAGATTACAGTGTGTGTTGCACTTCCTTTTATGATTTTTTTCTCTGAATAAATTTCAATTAACTTGGATGCACCGTGACAGGCCATGGAAGTACTACTGTAACGGCTGTCTGTTTGAGGCACAGTCTATTATGTTGATCTGTAGAAAATATGACTGACATGTGGTTAATCGCCTACCCACAGTGTCCAGTCCACAACATGAATAAAGGAGCTCCAAATGTGGAAATATACCGAAACTTTGCAATGACATGTGTATTGGGGGAATGTTCACCAGTTCTCTTGAAGACACAATGCACACATTAGTATGTTTTAAACCAAATAAGTTTGTCTGAAAATTGTCTGAAACCTCAAACCTTTTTCTTCATGCATTTTGAGGAGGCTGTGATCAATATGAGCATTCATGGTCCTGTTTAGTTTGATTTCAACAAAATGGTGAGAGTGACTCACTGATAAACTGTTGGCTAATGCTCGCCTGTGACTGTAAAGTTATGTGAGAGTGTTTGCGTTTTTTGGAAAAAATATAGCATTGAGTGTTAATGACAGGTAAAGTGCATTTCTTATTCAGCATTAACAGACTTTTGACTTGACTATAGACTTTTGTGGTACGTATAGCCCAAAGCAATTTCAATCTTCACTGCAGTGATAATCAGAATTCCCTCTGAAATAAGATTTTGTAGGTTTTGACCCATATGAATGTCAATATTGAGTTCATGTGACATAAATCTGGTCCAAACATAGAATATAAAACTTTTGTGTTACTCTGCACGTTCTGATCCATGAGTGACATGCTGTTAATAATCCCACTGTCCAGCACGGTCACTGTCCTCTCTCTCACATCTATAAAACACCAGAGGAAATGGGGAATCAGTAATTCAGGTCAGGCTCATCTATAGCACTGGAGGAGGGTGGAATAATATAAAAAACTAGCTCTCATCTCCCCAGGCATAATAGTCTGCATATCAGGATGGCCCAGCTGCGTCCAGCTGTCTTATCATCTCAGTGCGAGCCTAAGAAACATGTCTGACTGGCTTTCTTCTCCTTCACGCTGAAAAAACTACAAAAACTGCAATTCTTTGCTTTCCTTCCTTATGTTAAAGCAATTCATGTTTTTATGCAATGGTAAATTTGGAGATTCTGTGTCTGCAGCTTTACTAAAATGAAGAAGAATGCCATTATATTTGAACAGGGTATCTCCTGAGCATTGAGCATTACACTCCTAGTCCTTCTACATCTAATAGATCTAGTAAATAGGAGAGAATTTTCTTATAAAGATGATTGCACTGTGAATTTACAAAAACAAGCAACATGTGAGGTCAAAACTGGAAAAGTTTCACAATTATAACTTCAAATTGTTACTGATTTTACCTGCGTCTCATCAAAAATAAATTGAAGAGCGCTCTGGGTCCCACAGACAAATTAAAGATGTTCTCTTTCTTGATTGTAACATGGCTCTGAACATGCAGAGGAGGCAAAATAACTGGTTTTCAGCACTTTCCAATCAGCCTGTGATTTAAATGACTAATCTTCTTCTTGGGTGTTATTTTTGGTCCCCTATTGATGTGTATTCCCTAATATGTGTTCACATTTAAACCTGACCGGGACGCACCTGCACACCTAAACAGCACAGTCACAACCAAAGCTTCATTATTCAATCACTACTTTATTTTTGGAGAGCGCCACATGCTCCAAGATTGACTGCGTCGTGGGTGCCCTTTTGAGAGGCAGGGATTAGACTCAGCCCCATTCATAATGAGGACAAGCAGGGATTGGAGCTGATCGTTTCCTCATTGAACAAAGGTCAACGATCAATATCTGTGGACAAGTTTAGTTTTTACATCTGTGGCGAAGAGGGGCACTAATCTATTGACTATGAGCACTCTATTACCCCCGTGCCACAGGTGAGATGCACTTTCACATCCGCGCCGTTGGTCATTAGTGTTGGGAGCTGGAGGTCCATCATGAAGCCTTTATTCAATGTGACATTTCATTTGGACTAGGTCAAACGAAATTGCCTATAGAGAATGAATGGAAGAGTGAATGGTCTATGTGTGTTCACAAGTGGTGGTCTTAAACAAAGCAGACTGTAGATGCTCCTAACATGAATATTTGTTTGGATGTGTGAATACAACAACAAATACTTGCAACCAAAGACAAACAGTAAAAGTAAAGTTTTAATATATGAGAAAAACATTAAAGTGGCACCCTAACCTAACCTTTTCCAGGTGGAGGGTTCTTTATCAGCTTCTCTCCATGGAGATGTTTGCCTGGAATGGTCCACACTATGGCATTATACTTATTTATCTCTAGCAGGTGATACCATAGGGCCAGGTTACATGTAAGATCTATGGAGAGGCAAGCCTACTTGCAGTAAGAATACACGTTTTGAATCAATAAAAAGTTTTTGGAGTAAATGCAAGATCCTTTAATGCCATATAGGGAGACATTACAGGCAAACTGTGAAAACAACTCCATGAAGACAAGTAGATGACGAAAAGTTACACAATGCACCTTTAATGTAAAACAAGAATCATTGCGATATCATGACAGACCTACCTAAACATTGAAAAAAAAAAAGTATTATTGTCTATTTAAAGTCATTTTAAAGGTGAACTGCATGTTGTGGAGGACGCCCTACCTGCTTGTCTCCATGGAAATGTTATTACTGTCCCTGAAATGCACAATAGTTTGACATTAAACATTAAACATCATTCTACGGGTGCTTCTATTGCTCAAAAATTCAATTCCTTCTCTGAATAGGGGCGACTCTCCGCACATCTGAATTGTAACGTACCGTAGGTCTGTAACCTGCTTGTCTCCCTCCTGATAGATTCTGTAGGTTTGAGCCATGCTGTGGTACATAGACAACACTATAATGTTTCCATGGAGACAAGCAGGTGACAAACTCTCAATGCACTTTTAATTAAGTGCACCTTTAATTAATTAGAAATATAAACTGATCATCTTGCATTAACCTTTTCAAATTGTTTTAGTTAAAAACCCAGTAATTTTACATTCATCATAATAGCCAGAGTAGAGCTTTAGTACCTTTAGATCTGTTTGCAAATACAGACTACAACACAATGAAGTATGGAGCTCATTGTCGGTTTACTTTAAGTGCACATAATCTCATCTGTGTAGAGGTTTACGACACTATGAAGCTGTTAAGTGCTCAAAAGCCATGGCAACAGGTCTGCAGAGACTGACAGCTCCTAATTATAGTATAGACTCAAGCTGCAAATCAATTAAAGCAAAGGTACCACTTTCAACAAAATGGTTGATCAGGTGGTTAATCGACATCTTTGCATCTCATTTTACCAACCACGATTACTGTAATAAATGCTCCTTGAGATGCTTTACCTTGCAGGAAAATACTGGGGTCTGCTGGTTGTTGTGGTTTGTGCATGATTCCTTATGTGGATATGTTTGTATGTGTATATTTGTTTGCAGTTTATATAGCTCTTTTTTTTATACAGCAAAGTGATATATTTTTGCTTAATATCTAATCCTGCAGGCTACTAATAATCAATGTGAACAGTGCCCCCTTTTGGTGAGGTCATAATATAATTAGTCACGCCACAGTTGAATAAAATGCTTGAGAATATTTCCTATTTTTGACCTTTTTTGAGACTAGACCTCTCATCTTCCACGTTATAATTTTAGTTTTCTGTATAAGGGAGGCGGTGAATCATCAGTGGCAGACCTGACAAAAAAAAATCAGGATTTATTTTCTTGAACCCATTAAGCTGTATATTTGTTGCATGTCATTAGGCTTAACATTTACCCATTACCCAACAAAAATCTGAATAAAAGTAATCTTTTTATTTAAGTTGGCTGCTTCAAGGCGACGTGTGTGCTCTTTCAAAGTCGCAGCCAATTTAATCCTGCCTAAATCCATCTATCAAGTGAATGCATCTTCTATTTATGGCAAACGGAGGCTCCTCACCTTGTTTCAAAAGCAATTGAGAGTTCAAGATCTAGAGAATATTTCTACTCTATCCTGTATGAATATTCATTGGCTGCTTAGGCAGATAGCATTTTGTGAGACAGTGACAGAATACATTAGAAAAATAGCTTATCAAAGTGTAATCAAATGTAATGCATGCACGCCAAAAATGAAATATGCATGACAAATTGGCTTTGGAGCAGGCGGAGCAGGCATGTCCTCTGAACCCTGAAACTAAATCTCATTGAAATTCCTTTCATTATGACAGAGCAGAGGAGGGACAGAGAGGCAGAAATGATGGGAGGGAATTTGAGATTACAGAGGCAGCAGAACCCTTGCATCACAAACTACTATGTCGCTGCAAAACTGTTACATAACTTATAAAAAGGGACACCAACGAGCAGATAAACATTTAGCTGTTTTATTTACAAATGAATAATTTTGTCTCGTTTCAGTATATTTTTCTTTACATGAAAAACCAGATACAATCTTTTCTTAATCAGTGAAAAGCAAGTGCAGACAGACAAAGGACATTTTTAAATATATTTTTCAAGAATTGCTTTATGTTTTCCCTGTTTAAACAAAAGGCACATCAACTTTACAACATCTTGGTCAACACGAATATTAATACCGTAATGGAATGGAGTTGGATAACAGACAAGAAAATCTCACCTTCTTGGAAACTAATTGATTTTAAAATATCTGTAAGATTTGATATTATAATAAAAGTTTATTGCCGGACAGGTTAGCCTGCTAAATCTCTGATACATGCACAACTATTTTATACATCTTAATACTTATAAAGCAGAAAGGCAGATAACAACTTAGCTTACCCTTTAGATAAAAATACGAATATGCATACTGTAAACTTACGAGTCCAAAATTATTGTTACATCTGAGCTATTAGTTATGGCTTCTGTTTTATGGTTTATTATCACAAGTAGTCTCTTCATCGATTTGTTGGAGTACAGTCACATCACATGGAGGTGGGTTGGCCAGCTAAGAAAAAAAAAACAGAAAAACCCCAAACAGGAATTAAAATTATGTACCAAATACACAGCAAAAGTTATGATTTCACTTACTTTTGAATCGCATATAACAGGTGTTGCAGTACAAGTGTTTATTTCGTATTCTGACTTCCGCTCCGGCTTCTGATCCGCCAAGGTCCGACCCACAATCGAAACACTAAAAAGTCCCAAAAAAGTTTAAAGTCGCGCACAGCTTTTTAAAGATAAACTGAAATGTCTAAGTGCAGTGAAGGACCGGGGCAGATAAGAGTGAAGGCCCAGAACTGGAAAGGAAAAAGGTGCACTTAAACTTCAAGGTGAGGACTGGAAAAAAGCATCACAGTTAAAGAGATCAGAGGAGAAAATGTAAAAGGGAATGGAGAAGTTTGATATGTCAGAAACTGGATGCAGCTGAGATTTCCCTGGGTCCTGAGAGCGTCTGGAGTCTCACCTTAAAACAGCCCAAATGATAACACAGCCCCAATGACTCGATGATCATGGCCGCTCCCTTCCCCAGTGGAGTGTCACAGTATGTACAGATTTTCTTGCCACTCACTGACCTGGATTACAAAGTGTAGAGCAGTGATGTTAAAGCTGAGCACACATGCGCAGGACATGTATGGATGGTTAAACACACAGATAAATTGCACTGGTATAATATATTCCTTTATATATTGCATCATCCATAGTATAGAGATACATGTCCACAAGGTTCTAAACAGAACAATTGTGAATAAATTGTGGTTTTCTTAACATATATGTGCCAATTAAAGAGGTTATAGTTTATATTTGTTTAGTTTTTTGCAAAATCCAACTATCTACTCTTTAAATTGTCCCATTTAGAACCTTGAAGACCACCAAGCTTTGGGCGTTGAGCTTCTACCTGTTCCTCTGCTGCGGGTCGGTCAGCGGCTCTGGAGATCTGGTGGGTGAAGATGCAGACAGTGAGGGGGAGGGTGTCTGTCGGGACCAGGGGACTGAGGGGGTTCCTGCCCCACCTCGTAGGGAGCTCAGAGAGGATGAAGAGGGCAGAGTAGAGGAGCGAGGAAGACCTCCTGACCAACCACCGTAAGAGGAAGTGCTACCCGCCATGGCAGACTGAGGCCGGGAGTAGTTTGGGATTTGAGAGTTGGTCCTAGGTGTCCATGAAGAACGCCAGGAGTTATAGTTGTTGGAATCCAGGTTGTCAAGAGATTCACCTCTGCAAAGCGTTCATGTTAGGAGTTAGTACAACCAGTCTGGCTGCCATCAGGATGTTTGGCATTAAATTGTTTTTGTTTTTTGTTTTTTTATTAATTTGCCAACACAGGACTGAACTGGCAGCCACTACAAAGCAAAGCAAAAACACCCTTATGTGTTAGGAAGGATACCAAACCAAGCACTGTTAGTCATCCCCAGTCTACAGTAAAGTGGGTGTACCTGCGCATAGGGGGCACCTCTCTGTCCATGCTGGTATTGGTGCTCGTGGTGGAGGAGCGCTGCCTGATCCAGCTGCCGTCCGTCAGAAGAGGCGTTTTCTTCTTCATCTCCTTGAGGATCTGTTGTCGCTCCAGCTCGGCCTGCGATGATGACTGCTGACCCCTCTGAGCCACCATACTGCCCACCACTGCACACAAACAGGTTACAGAGCCACTTCTGTCAAACATGTTTTGAAAAGACCAGTTTCTGATTATTTTTCTAAGCCTTGATTTCAATGCAGGTGTGATTAAGTCACATAAAATCAAAAATAATGACTCAAGTGGCTTTTTCGATCAAGCTAGAAATAATTATTTTCTTCAGCAAGTGATTGATTAATAATTTGTTTTCTGCCTTACTAATCAAACATGTGGCAGGAAATGGAATATTGTAGTGTGCCATTATTGACACAGAAACCAATCAGAGAAGGTCATAGGAGGGAGAATGCATTTGATTTGTGATGTTGCCTCAGGTTTGAGCCCACCTCTCTCAGGCTGTCTATATCTCATAACATTGAGAATGTCCCTTCTCTCCATCTCCAGCTCTGACGCTGCTCTTTGACTCTGAGCCTGTTTATAGCGCTCGCTCGTCCGCTCCTGCAGCAGCCATTGAGCTATGCCCTTTGGCTGCACAGACACACCTGCGCCCCATACAAGCATGGAACATTTATTTTACACAATCCATACATTTAAAATGTACAAATGTTAACTGTATCAAGGCCATAGTACGTACATGTACTATGATACTGAAAAAATCCTATACAGCAGTAAAAATTCACACACCGCAAGACCAAGAACTATGTTAACAACAGGACATTATAGACAGAATCTATCTCAAGGAGAAAATGACAAAAACTGACCTCTCTGTTGAGTTCGTTGTTCTTCATCAAGCTGAGGAGATGATTTGGATCTTGTCCTGCTGTAAAAATGCAAATATATTTACAACTCAAGTCCATAATATTAAATTCCTTGATTAGTCTTAAGCAGAGAAAGTGCATAAGTGGGCATAAAGAGCCAGAAACTATAAAAAACATAAAAATACTATATGAACAGCTTTATGTTATCAAATAGTACTGAAAATATTTTCATCCAACTTTAATGTTTATTTGGAACTGTAGTGAGTCTCAGTGGTATGTCAGTGGGAGGTTTGGTGCAGTTGCCAAAACAAGGATTTGCTCAGAAACTGTTGCTAAAAGAGCTCAACATGGAAGAATACAGTGGACAGCCTGTGCCCATTCAGAAAGAGACGATGTGCTTGAACAATAAAAATACTAAATACATGAAAAAGATGGGGCGTTTTTTCCACACATTTGTACCAACCTGTCTGCAAAGGTCATTGTTGGCTGGGCATAGAAGCCACCAGCCCTGTGGTGAAGTTGATGGGTGAATGGAGTGAGATGAGCCCAGAGTTAGACGACAAAGACGAATGACAAAGCACATGCAGATTGTTATTATACATATTAGTAACAAGTAAAATATATAAGCATTAGCAGCTTAGTGATGCAGAGACCTAAAATGTCATGTAGGAAGCACAATATATTGAATCTCAGTAAAAACTGCACAAGAACAAAATATAAGGTCATTTCTAACCCACTATTCACCCAAATTAATGTAACTTTTTACATACTTTCTTGGTCAGTTTGTGTTTTTGTAGATACTACTAAACTACTGATCATTACAGATTTATAAATACTTTTTATGATGCTTTGATTCTTCACTTATTAATTGTTAATAATTGTTAATAGGACGTTGACAGCACCAAACAGCAAAGTCATGTGTTATTACATGTTAATAACGCTGAATGGAGAGTGTTGAATGTGTTTGGGACAGGACTGACCACTGTTGCTGCTGCTGTATCTCCATGGCTCGCTCTCTTTCTCTGCGTTGCTGTTCTGCTAGTTCCTCTGCTCTCCTCCTCCTCTCCTTCTCTTCATCTTCCCTCCTCCTCTCCTCTTCCTCTCTCCTCTTCCTCAGTTCCTCATCTCTTCTCCTCTGCCTCTCTTTTTCCTCCTCCTCCCTCCTTTTCCTCTCCTCCTCTTCTTGTTGCTCCCTCTTCAGCCTCTCCTCTCTCAGGCGCTGGAGCTCTCGTTCTTCGGCCTGTTTCTGCTGCTCCAGCTCCTCCTTCCTCTTCCTCTCCTGCTCCTCCCACACAGAGCTGAGAGGCTGGCTCACCAGTGAAAGGGGGGAGTGAGGAGCCTTGCTCTGGCTGTTCACCTCCAGGCTCACGGGCTACCACAGAGAAGCAAAGAGGAAGTATTTGACCTTTACTATAGTGTGGATCAGCATCAAATATTAAGCAACTCAGCACATGTCCTGAGGTGGCATGCATTTGGAAATTTCAGACAGACTTTTTATTGCAAAACAGCAGTGGGGAATCTATTACACCATGGCTAGACATGGTCCTGCTTTCTTTGTCATTTGGCTTTTTAGTGGAGAGTATGAAAATGAAAATATCAGAATCTAAATGCAAATAATGATGGCATAATTACAGCATAAAATTTAGCCGTGCTATTTGCATATATTTAGACGAGCTTCTGCTATGAGTCATGGACGCTTGCCTTTTGGGGTCCATTGGTTTACTTAAGTTTATGGGTGTTATGCGCAGACTATCAACTAGATATGCTAAAACAGCCTGGAATGAATTTAAATCAGCTCAGTTTGTGACAGTGTTTGTAATACAATTTATATTTTCTATGTACTAAAATGGAAGCATAATCTTTTAATTTTTTTTATTAAAAAAACAAAAAACTTTTTATAATTAACCAAATGATACTAATAAGTACACATCATGTCTGATAATGATGAATGCAGTGATTCATTAATCTTCCACTCTGTTCTACTTTAATGTCCTACTGTTTCACTAACACAAAGATGCCCTGCCAATGGACAATACAAGCTTCTTAAAAACACTCACCCCCTGCTGGCTTTGAGTGCTGCTTATCTCCTCTTGAGCTTTGAGCCACTCTTCTTGTAGTTTTTCTTGATCACGTTTATATTTTTCCTAGAGGACAGATAGGTAAAAGATTAAGAAACAGATATATAAAGTGTATTCCAGACGAACTACTGAAGAAATATTTGTATTATTATTATTATTATTTGAAATACCTCAACTTATATTTACATTACAGGTTTGTGTGATTCATCTCGAAGGTGACAGTGCACGTTAAAACAAGTAGTTAAGGATAAACCTCAAAATCCCTTTGAAATCGATAATACTCATACCTGTAGGAGGCGCTCTTGCTCCTTCTGCCATTTCTCTTGCCTTTTCCTCTCCTCTTCAGGGTCCCAGGACCAACGGCTGGAGGATGGAGTGATTGGAGGAACAGGGA